>JAKWJD010000059.1:0-30011 GCA_027705065.1 Solanum peruvianum
TTGAGTAACCAACGGATGAGAGTATTTCTGTTACTATTATTAAATAAGTTGTGGCACTTTTTGATGTTTGGATACAATGCTCATTCCCATTTTGATGCCACTTTATTTGATTTGAGTGAAGCAAAAATCGAATATCCATATAGTTTACGCACCTTTCATTATCATGAAACATACCTTGTACTAAAAAGTGACTTGTCCGAGTCGGATTATTCTGTAGAAATCCTAGTGGATATTCAAGAAGCCAGAAATTGAATAAATTTTTCCTGATATGGTTGATCATTCCATTTAAAATCTAGGCGATAGAAAGTCCAGCAAAAGGAAAAGAGATGAACAGGATGTAGCTTTACCTTCTTTCACAAAAAAAGACCAAAGTGAGGATCTTATTGGCTATGACCTAAATTCAATGTCCATCTTGTTAGCAAATAATTAATACCATGATTTTAAGTTCTATGCACTAACATTGCAACCTATTAAACAATTAGTCACTTATTAGCTCGTATGTATGTACTTATTACTAGTAATAAGTAGTTTTGTCGAAATGGTATAAAGAAAATTTACATTGTTGTTGTATATAAGTTAAATTTCATTTTGTATTAACACAATGATCTTAATTTTGATTTGAAGAAAGCAATGAAGATTGCAGGATTCACCAACAACAATCTAAGAGTGTTCACGATCAGAACAAGACAGTAATAGACAAAGAGAGCGCTATAGCGTATCAGAAGCAAAAACTTTTAAATCTAGTAACCCGTTCATTATATCTTTTATGCAACCATCATATGTCTCTACTTCAATCAGTATGGTAAGATACAAGCTACAATCTTTATGGACTTTGCAGTGCTCTAATATTTCTTTATTCCATTTTGCATTTTGTAAGAATCTATTTACTTAGCCCTCTCCTTTGGCAGTCCATATCGTAGAAATTTTCTAGGAAGTATTTCCTTGAGAACGATGGCAATCTTTTGCTTCGTGTTCCTGGAAGTGGATCTTGGTCTGCCAAATGCACTATCGGACTATGAAATTCTAAAGTTACATCTGGTAGGAAGGCATTCGTTCTGGAGAATAATTTAAAAGTTGGTGATGTTTGTGTATTTGAAGTGCTTAAGGACGACTTGGTCTTGTATATGTCATAAATTTTCACGCAGCTAGGATCACACCAATGCACAATATAGTTGAAGATGTTCCAGGATTTTCTCATAGTAAAAAGCAAAGTTGTCAAAAGATAATTTTGTTCCATGTTCTCAACCCGAAGTAGTCCAAACCAAGGAACTAAAGAACCATACATGAGGTGTGGGTATGTAGCAAGAATTGATGGGAAATAGAGGAAGGAGAGGAATTTGAAAGGTTTAGAACTTGAAAGGTTGGGAACTTGAAAAGTCCTCTAATGCTTTATTGAAAAAGGCAAAAGTCCCTCATCGGTAATGGAAAGGAAAATAGGAGAATTTAAATAAATAAACACTCATATTAATTGTTAAAAGGGTTGGAAAGAGGGACCCCCCTCGCGCCGTCGTCATCGTCGCTCGCTCGCTTCGGCTTCGGCTTTGGAAAATGATCGATCGAGATATAATTTTTTGGACAAAATTTATTTTAATTATTTATTAATTAATTTTAAATGGCCTTTCAATAAATTAGTTGATAGCCGAAATGTTTTCAACTTTTTAGTTAAAACCCGACCCGACTCGGATCTGCGCGAGTGACCGTTTTAAATTCCGTTATATTCAAAATTTCCCGCCATGACTGTTCTGAAAGGTTGCAACTTTCAGGAACAGTCAATACCATTTGAAAGTTTGCAACCTTTCATTAATGGTCGTGTTAATTCTGAAAGGTTGCAACCTTTCAGAATATATTCTTCTTGCCTATAAATACCATTCAGTCTTCAGAATATTTCCTAGGAATTTTCTGATCTTCCTTCTTCTTAAAATCACATATTTCTTCGTGTACTTTCCTGCTGTGGATTGATTCGCTGACAGTAGAGTTTTTGGTATCTATACTCTACTGATTAAAACATTTTACCCTGGGAGGTTATATTCCAAATAAAACCTCGGATACTAGAGGGGAATAATTTCCTTAAGGGGACACTGTGAATTCAGTGGACTTGATTTTCTTCCTAATTTTCAATAAGAGTATTCCAGATTCTGGTACGTTTTTTACAGATTAAATATTTTATTTCTGTTCATCTTATTTACTGGTTATAAAAATTCTCAGTTACTTCGTGTTTCTGAATGATTTATTAGAACCAGTAATTTCTGATTTTATAACACAGATTGGAAACAATCTTAAGGAAATTTATAATCTGTGTTTCTGGTGGAGACAAAAATCTTTGTGATTTTATACTCCTTTAAGTCTGCAATTATATTTTTATTGCTTACTTATATTGTATAATTTTGTTTATCAGAAATGGAAAACACTGGTGTTACAGTGGCTGTTGCTGCACCAACCCGACCTCTTGTATCACAAGCAGAGAAACCGGGTAAATTCACAGGTGTGAATTTTAAAGGATGGCAGCAACGAGTATTTTTCTGGCTTACCACTCTTGGTCTGCAGAAATTTATAAGTGAAGATACTCCAGTTCCTGCTGATGATATGCCAGACAGGGAAAAATTTATGATTGTGAAGCATGGAAACAATCAGACTTCCTATGTAAAGGTTACATTTTGAGTGCTTTAGAGGATGACTTATATATGTCTATAGTGCAATAACAACTTCAAAAGAGTTGTGGAATGCACTTGAGAAGAAATATAAGACAGAAGATGCATGCTTGAAAAGTTTGTGGTCGCAAAGTTTTTAGACTATAAAATGACAGATAGTAAAACTGTTGGATCAAGTGCAGGACCTTCAACTTATTCTCCATGATTTGATTGCTGAAGATATGGTAGTAAATGAAGCTTTTCAAGTGGCTGCAATGATCGAGAATTTGCCTCCTTCGTGGAATGATTTCAAGAATTATCTAAAGCACAAGCGTAAAGAAATGAAGCTTGAAGATCTTGTGATTCGGCTCAAGATTGAGGAAGATAACAGAAATGCCGAAAAGAAGTCGGTAAGAGTTCAACAATCATTGGAGTTAATATTGTTGAAGAAGCTCCTACCAAAGACAAAAAGAGAAAGAAGTCCAACGGGCAGAAGTCAGAACAGGCCAAGAAGAAATTCAAAGGCAACTGTTATAATTGTGGCAAGGCTGGTCATAGATCTTCTGATTGTCATGCTCCAAGAAAGGACAAAAACGAAGGCAAAGGCAAAAATCAAGCAAACATCGTGGAAAAATGGAAGATGCAGATGACTTGTGTGCAATGATATCGGAGTGTAACTTAGTTGGAAATCCCAAGGAGTGGTTTCTCGACTCAGGTGCCACTAGACATATTTGCTCTGCAAAAGAAGCCTTTGCAACATACACTTCTGATGAGTACGATGGAGATTTATTCATGGGAAACACAGCAACAGCAAGGATTGCAGGAACTGGCAAAGTAATGTTAAAAATGACATCCGGCAAAGTGTTGACTTTAAACAATGTTCTGCATGTCCCTACTATTAGGAAGAATTTAGTTTCTGCTGCACTACTCGTTAAGAACGGGTTTATGTGTGTCCTAGTTAGTGATAAAGCTGTAATAAGTAAGAATGAAATGTTCATAGGAAAGGGCTATCTCAATGAGGGTCTTTTCAAACTAAATGTAATGGTTATTGACAGTATCAATAAAAATTCTGCTTCTGTTTACTTATTGGAGTTAAGTGATTTATGGCATGCCCGTTTGGGACATGTTAATAACAAAGCCTTGCGAAAATTGGTTAATTTAGAAGTATTGCCTGATTTTAAATGTGATAAGTCGAAATGTGAAATTTGTGTGGAAAGTAAGTTTGTTAAACATCCTTACAAGTCTGTTGAAAGAAATTCTAAAACTTTAAACTTAATTCACACAGATATATGCGATATGAAGTCAACACCATCTCGTGGTGGAAAAAAGTACTTTATAACTTTTATTGATGACTGCACTCGATTTTGTTATGTATACTTGCTTAATAGTAAGGATGAAGCAATTGATGCATTTAAGCAATACAAAAATGAAGTGGAAAATCAATTGAATCTAAAGATAAAAATGATTCGGAGTGATAGGGGTGGAGAATATGAATCTCCTTTTGCAGAGACATGTTTGGAATATGGTATTATTCATCAAACTACTGCACCTTATACACCACAGTCAAATGGTTTGGCAGAACGGAAGAACAGAACATTAAAGGAAATGGTGAATGCCTTAATGATCAATTCTGGTTCACCGCGAAATCTTTGGGGGGAAGCCATTCTTACAGCTAATAAAATACTCAATAGAGTACCCCATCGAAAAACACAATAAATTCCATATGAGTTGTGGAAAGGAAGAAAACCCAACTTGAAATATTTTAAAGTGTGGGGGTGTTTAGCCAAGTTAGAGGTTCCTTTACCTAAGAGGGTTAAAATTGGACCCAAAACAATAGATTGTGTCTTTATTGGATATGATGTGAATAGTAAAGCCTGTCGATTTTTGGTTCACAAATCTGATAATCCTAAGATTCATGTTAATACGATAATTGAATCAGATAATGCAGAGTTTTTTGAAAACATTTATCCGTATAAAACTGAAAGTGAGTCAACAAGTGAAAGATCTAAACACCACGAGAAGAATCAATGGAAAATATTCTAACTAGTGAGGAACCTAGGCGAAGTACTCGACAACGAAAATCTGTTTCTTTCGGACCAGATTTTGTAGCACTATTGCTTGAAAATGAGCCTCAAACATTTAAAAAGCTATGTCTTCGTCAGAGTCAACTTATTGGAAAGAAGCAGTCAATAGTGAGATTGAATCAATTTTAAGCAATCACACTTGGGAATTGACTGATCTTCCTCCAGGAAATAAACCTTTAGGATCAAAATGGATCTTAAAAGGAAAATGAAACCTGATGGGACTATTGACAAATACAAGGCTAGACTGGTAGTCAAGGGTACAGACAAAAGGAAGGTCTGGACTACTTTGACACATACTCTCCAGTAACAAGGATAACATCAATTAGGATGTTAATAGCACTAGCAGCAGTGCATGATCTTAAAATCCACCAAATGGATGTAAAGACAACCTTCTTAAATGGAGAGTTAGAGGAAGAAATTTACATGGAACAACCTGAAGGGTTTATAGTTCCTGGTAAAGAAAAGAAAGTGTGCAGACTTGTGAAGTCACTTTATGGACTCAAGCAAGCACCCAAACAATGGCATGCTAAATTTGATCAAGTAATGTTGGCAAATGGATTCAAGATTAACGAATGTGATAAATGTGTTTACATCAAAAATGTTATGAATCATGAAGTCATTGTTTGTTTGTATGTTGATGACATGTTAATAATGAGTAAAGAAATTGATGATATAAATGCTACTAAGCGCATGTTGTCCAACAAGTTCGATATGAAAGACTTAGGAGTTGCTGATTTGATCTTAGGGGTCAGGATTATCAAAACTCCCCAGGGACTAGCATTATCTCAATCTAATTATATTGAAAAAGTATTGGACAAGTTTAATTACTTGAATTTCAATGTAGTCAAAACTCCAATTGATTTAAGTTGTACATTTAAAAAGAATGAAGGTCAAAGTGACTCTCAATTGGAATATGTCAGAGTGTTGGGAAGTTTGATGTATATTATGAATTGCACACGACCAGATATAGCATGTGCTATTAGTAAACTGAGTCGGTACACTAGTAATCAGAATCAAACTCACTGGATGGCTATGAAGCGTGTGTTGGGTTATCTAAAATGGACACAACATTATGCTTTGCATTATAATAAATATCCTGCTGTGTGATTGAAGGATATAGTGATGCAAATTGGATCACCGGGTCAAATGATGTAAAATCCACGAGTGGTTATGTATTCATACTTGGTGGAGGAGCTGTCTCTTGGAAATCTTCCAAACAGACATGTATTGCTCGCTCCACAATGGAATCTGAATTCATTGCTTGGATAAGGCTGGTGAAGAAGCAGAATGGCTTCGGAATTTCCTAGAGGATATTCCATTCTGGCCCAAACCTGTCGGACCAATTTGCATACATTGCGATAGTCAAGCAGCAATAGGTAGGACAGGGAGCGTTATGTACAACGGGAAGTCTCGTCATATACGATGTAGACATAACACCATAAGACAACTGCTCTCTAGTGGAATTATCACAATTGACTATGTAAAGTCAAGCGATAATGTGTCAGATCCACTAACGAAAGGCCTAGTGAGAGAGGCAGTTGAAAGATTATCTAAGGGAATGGGTTTACGGCTTAGGACAAGTCAGCATGACGGTAACTCTATCTAGCAGACTGGAGATCCCAAGAGCTAGATTCAAGGAGAAAAACAAAGTTGTGGCTGACGGTTCGACATTGTCAAATAACTCAATCCATTCTCATGATGAAGACAATGTTCAGGAAAAGGTTAAGACTTTAAGGCTTGTTAATGAGGTATAAAGCTTAAAGTTTTTAATGATTTGCTAAGTTTGGTAGATTTGACCAAATAGTGCATCTACGAGATGACACGGTTAGAAATCACCTATGTGAGTGTGAAGTGGAAGCCGCTTCAAAGAGAATTTATGTCAAAAGCCTATTCTCTATACACTCATGAAACAGGAGGTGTCATGGTGTGGCTGAAACGAACACAACCGTAAGAATCATAAACAGTAAAGGGTTAATTGTGTGACATATGGTTGTCTAGGTATACACCAAAGTTCGACGGTTCAAAGATATCACATCTACCGATTGACAGAGTATATCCGACATATGTTCACTACGGAAAGTCCAAGGGGAAACCTACTTATCCAGATGCAATTAATCCTTGCTTGTAAAGTACACAATTGTCCGTGCACTCCTATGTTATAACTATTCCCCATCAATGTGGGGGATTGTTGGGTATGTAGCAAGAATTGATGGGAAATAGAGGGAAGGAGAGGAATTTGAAAGGTTTAGAACTTGAAAGGTTGGGAACTTGAAAAGTCCTCTAATGCTTTATTGAGAAAAAGGCAATAGTCCCTCATCAGTAATGGAAAGGAAAATAAGAGTTTTTAAATAAATAAACACTCCTATTAATTGTAAAAGGGTTGGAAGAGGGACCCCCCTCGCGCCGTCGTCGTCGTCGCTCGCTCGCTTCGGCTTCGGCTTCGTCTTTGGCTTTGGCAAATGATCGATCGAGAGATAATTTTTTGGACAAAATTATTTTAATTATTTATTAATTATTTTAAATGGACAAAAATTATTTTCAATAAATTAGTTGATAACCGAAATGTTTTCAACTTTTTAGTTAAAACCCGACCGACTTGGATCCGCGCGAGTGACCCGTATTAAATTCCGTTATATTCAAAATTTCCCGCCATGACTGTTCTGAAAGGTTGCAACTTTCAGGAACAGTCAATACCATTTGAAAGTTTGCAACCTTTCATTAATGGTCGTGTTAATTCTGAAAGGTTGCAACCTTTCAGAATATATTCTTCTTACCTATAATACCATTCAGTCTTCAGAATATTTCCTACGAATTTTCTGATCTTCCTTCTTTTTAATATCACATATTTCTTCGTGTACTTTCCTGCTGTGGATTGATTCGCTGACAGTAGAGTTTTTTTTTTTTATCTATACTCTACTAATTAAAATCATTTTACCCTGGGAGGTTATATTCCAAATCAAACCTCGGATACTAGAGGGGAATAATTTCCTTAAGGGGACACTGTGAATTCAGTGGACATGATTTTCTTCCTAAATTTTCAATAAGAGTATTCCAGATTCTGGTACGTTTTTACAGATTAAATTATTTTATTTCTGTTCATCTTATTTACTGGTTATAAAAATTCTCAGTTACTTCGTGTTTCTGAATGATTTATTAGAACCAGTAATTTCTGATTTTATAACACAGATTGGAACATGAGGTTCATATGATCTCAACTCAAAAAGTAGAGGTGATAGATAAAGATGAATTTTCTCTATAAGATAGTCTGAAGTATGCAACTTTCGTAGTACTAGTAATATTTTGGTCATTTCATTAAGGTTATATTTGCTTGAATTTTCAGAAGATCATGGTAAAGGCACTGAGATTAAGCATTCTGCTGAGACTTTGGGTCATTGTCCGTTAGGAAATGGAAGCAAAAGAAGAAGATCAGAAAATGATGAAGAGGATGATGCTGTGGAAAACTCACGAGAAATATAGATTTTTCTTCTTTCACAAGAAATACAAAAAGTAAGAAAGCGGAGAAATACATTGATATTTTACATTGTTGGAATGTATATGAAAACCAGTGATGTTGGGACCAGGTCCCTCGACTCAGCAAGAAAAGTTCCTAAAATATGTGCAGAATGTAAACAGTTGGTAGTAAGATGTGCACAAGAATTTTACGTGGAATCCTCCTTGCTCAAGGGAGTAAAATCATGACCTTTCACACATGACTTTTCAATCTATTTTCACTAATCTTTTCAAAGAAAAAGTAAAAAATATTTTACAAACCACAAAAAGAGATTAAGCTCCTAATCTCCAAACTAAGTAATACAACTGACACTTAACCGAGCCTAAGCAGATACAACACTGCCGACTATACTAACCCAACTGATTAATATAGACTTTTACAGTTAGACACAAAGTTACTCCTAACTATGTTCTTATAAAGATCCACACTAGTTTTGAAACATTTCTAACACAAGTGAAACGAATCCTACAAGGTAAGAACAAATACAATCAAGAACAACAACATGTACATAAAACATCCTTCAGTTTATCAGGTCCTTGATATATGTATTTTCTGCTTGAGTTCTTCCTTAAAAGATAAATTGTCTTTTTACTCT
Organism: Solanum peruvianum; assembly: GCA_027705065.1. Lineage (NCBI taxonomy): Eukaryota > Viridiplantae > Streptophyta > Magnoliopsida > Solanales > Solanaceae > Solanum > Solanum peruvianum. The sequence continues at coordinate 8,818 of JAKWJD010000059.1, forward strand.
TGTGAATTTATTTTGAAAAATCTTGAGTTGTGTGTTTAGAGAGAGACTATATAAAATCAACACAACTCCTTGGGATCGCCCATTAGCTGAGAGCCTGCTGTTCAGAAAAGTTGTGAACCTTTTCTTAAAGCTATGTTATCGTGTTTTCACATATGCTGTCTTGAAGGACTAGGTCCCTTGCAAACATTTCTTAGTAAGTTCTTGAGAAGACGTGCTAGCTCTCTCTACTTTTCAACAAATGAATTAATTTGTTGTTTGTTATATTGATTAAGTCAAGGTAAAGAGTTATTGATCGTTGGACAAACAACTTCGTCCATTCTGATTTGTGTAGTACGCTGACACATCACCAACCTCTGACACAACAACTTTAAAATTGTACCCCATTATAGATCTGGGCGAGAGAACTCAGACACTGAAACAAACAGTCTCATCTTCTTTTTTTGTTGGTGCAGTGCACTGCATTTGTCACCTACCACCTGACTGACATGTTTACAGTGTACCCATATGAATTTGGATGAGAGTACTCTGCCAAGGACCAAGTCCCTGCATTTGTGAGGATCATCAAAACACCTAGAATATAACATACTTACATTACAACTTATTAGTAATACATTGATATTGTTTTTTATTTTGAAGAAAGCGGAGGAAATTATGGAATGCACAAGCAACAATCAAAGATTGTTTCTAATAAGAACAACATAGTTATGGAAAAATAGACACTATATCATTGAAATCTCTTTATAAGATAGTCTCGAGTATACAATTTTTATTGAACTATTAATTTTCTTGATCATTTTATTTAAAGTTATGTTGGCTTTGAATTTTTTTTAGAAGAACATGGTGAAGATACTGATATTGAGCATTATGTTAAGATTTTGGGCCATTGTCGGGTGGGACGTGACAGCAAAAAAATGAAACTACAAAAGGAGGCAGTGGATGATGTTACAATTGACGTTCACACCAAAAGTATCAAGGTGGAAATGTTACAAGAGGATGGAGCTTCACCGTCTTTCTCAAAAAACTGAAAAGTATATTTACTCTGGCTTAGTAACAGATTAAATCATCTGCTTCCATAAATTTTTTGTATCAATATATTGATTTGGAGTTTCTATTTGATAAAAGCCCAGAAAGTTTCAAGATGCACACACAACCAACTGAGATGACCTATGCTAAGAGAATGATAGTACTGGAGAAAGAGAGGACAATTATATATCAAATCTGGGAATATTTTCGAGGGAAGTTTGGCGATTTAGTGCTTCATGTTCTTGGTAGGTGAAAGAGGGTCGATTAATTTATACCAAACCCCAACCTAGGCAGTTTTGCAAACGCCTGCAACACTCAGCCTATCTTACACTCACAAATTTGACTAAGTATAGAAATACTTAAACAACAAACAACATTTATAGGAACTCGTCCCAACATTTATTAATCTGATAATTAATACAAAGGAAGGCTTCACGAATTTGTCTAAGGCCAGAAAACACACTCTCCAAGCCTTAGACGAAATTTCAACCCTTAATAAAATTTCTGCATATGGCAGTTACATGCGGCGGTTACAAATGACACCTGTCCGACACCTGTCATCACAGGATTCAAACGAAGTTTCTACAGCTATATTTCTAACAGATAGAAATCTAATTCAAATTACATCCTTATCCATATGAAATACTAATATCCCAACACTTAGATATTTTAGCTGTCTTCCAAAAGTTAGTTTTATTTCAGAAATTCACGTAAGCTGCCTTTATTCTTCTTGCATCGTCAAGTCTTCACAGCTTTGCCTTGTCAAGCCAACACGCTTCCTTGCAAATGACTTAGCCCGCATGTAATCCTTGCATGTTCAAGCTGCCTTGCCAAACACCCAAGCACCTTCAACCTGTGTTGCACTGTTTGCCCCCATCCATGTCAAGATCAATACCCAAGTCCTTGAAATGTCTGCACGTAGTTATATAAATTAGTTACGAGTCTAACAGACACCCGCACCACTTGAACTCGATGTCCTCATCGAGACTATTTTAAGATAGTCCTCAATTTGAGCATCAAACTGCCATAAGTTTTTTGCCTTCTCCCAAACTGCATCAGCTGACACTCTTGCTTTTCTAGTGAACCAAGAATTCTGTCTTAGTATTCTTCTTCTTGTGCCAAAAACCCGTTGATCAGGGATATTCTCAATTTCAGCACATACTATGTAGGTACTGATTGAGGAGCCCTCTTTGACCTATTTCTGTCCGGATCATCTGCATCTGCAAAGTAAGGTTTCAGGAAACTCACGTGGGAAAGCGGGATGGATATTCAACCTTAATGGCAACTTTAATCTATAAGCAACTTCGCCGACTCGTCTCACCACTTCGAATGGACCATCATATTAGGAATCAAACCCCGATGTCTATTCTTACTTAAAATCTTTTCCAGATTTGTGCAGTAAGTTTTAATAACACTTTGTCACCCACATTAAACTCAACTGAGCGACGATGTTGATCAGCATACTTCTTCATGCGCCGTTGAGCCTTGCGCAAGCTATCCTGTGCCTCAGATAACATTTCAAGTCTATACCTTGCAACCTTGTAAGCTGCTGGACACTTTTTCTGATTTTTAGATTTGGCAACATCAAGTGGCGTCATAGGTTGTTTGCCTAAAACGATTCAAAAGGGCTCATTTCTGTTACAGACGACTTGTGCAGATTATAACAGAAATACGCAGTGTCTAACAATGTCACCCAATTCCGTTGACTTGCTGTCACATAGTGCCTTAAGTATTCTTCCAACAAATGATTAATTCTTTTAGTCTGTCCATATGTTTGTGGATGATTCGCAGTAGAAAATTTTAACTCAGTTCCCATCATATTGAACAAAGTTGTCCAAAATCTACAACTAAACCTTGTATCTCTATCACTCACGATGTCAGCGGGAACACCAAAATACTTAACCACATATTTGTAGAATAAATCAGCAGTAACTTCAGATGAACATAGTTCAGGTAAAGCAACAAAAACAGAATATTTTAAAAACCTTTCAACTACCACCATGATGGATGCTTTTTCGTCTACTTTAGGGAATCCAGAAATGAAATCCATGATTACTGATAGCCACGACCTTTCAGGAACAGGCAAAGGTTAAATCAAACATGTTTCCTTTTTATGTTCAGTCTTGTCAACTTGACAAACATGACAAGTCTTGACGTATTCCTCTATATCATCTTCCATCTTTGGCAAAAAATAAACACGAGACAGTAACCCTAACATCCATTCAACACCTGGATGTCCAGCCTAAGCATAATCATGCGCCTCTTTCATTAAGTCTTTGTGTAGTCTACCCTGATTTGGTACAACGATTCTCCCCTCTTTAAAATAGAGCAGATATTCCTAGATCCAATACCGTCTCATTGTGACATCTTGCACTTGACCCATCCATTTAACATACAATGAATCATTTGTAGCACACAACCCAATTATATCATAAAAATTAGTTTCTAGTTTTGAAATTGAATATACTGCAACAAACACTTCTTTTCTACTCAACGCATCAGCAACCTGGTTGTGTTTTCCTGGTTTATGTTCCCACACGAAATCATATTCTGGCAGGAATTCTTGACTCAAATTTTTCTGTGTCTTGAAAAATGTATTTGCTACATTATCAGTCTTACTACAAATCGATGTACCTAGGAGATAAACTCTCCAACAGTGTACCACCGCAACCATCTCTTTTTCATGTGTTGAGTATCATTGTTCAGCATCATTCAATTTCCTACTTTCAAAGGCCACTGATGACTTCCTGCACTAATACGCCCCAATTGTTTTGTCTGACGCATCAGTGTGCACTTCAAATGGTAACTCAAAATTAGGTATTTGAGTATAGGTTCAGATGCAATAGCATTCTTCAAATTCTCAAATGCTTCATCACATCGTTCAGTCCAAACCCATTTTGTATCCTTTCACACAAGTCTATCAAAGCCGCTGCCCTCTTTGAGTAACCAGCAATGAATTTTTTGTAATAGTTAGCCAAGCCAAAAAAAAGACCTCAAATCCTTCACATGACGAGGTGCCTGCCAATTAACAATGGCTTGCACTTTCTTAGGATCCATTAGAACTTGGTTTTTACTAACAAGATGCCCCAAAAATTTTATCTCCTGTTGAGCAAACTCAAACTTTTCCATCTTAACATAAAGTGTGTACTTTCAACACTGAGACAGAACCAAATTTAAGTGATTAACATGTTCCTCCAATGTTCGACTATAAATGACAATATCATATAGATAGACAACAACAAATTCATCAAGATAGTCAAACAGTACATCATTCATTAAGTTGCAAAATGTTGCCGGAGCATTAGTCAGTCCAAATGGCATTACAAGGAATTCATATGAACCATATCTCGTTACACATGTTGTTTTTGGTTCATCACCTTCTGCTATCCTAACCTACTATTAGCCTGCCCTGAGATCAAGTTTTGTGAACCAGCATGCCTTACTCAACTTATCCATCAAATCCTGCACCAATGGAACCGGATACTTGTTCATTACAGTTGCCTTGTTCAGCGCCCTGTAGTCTACACACATTCACATCGTCCCATCCTGTTTCTTTTGAAATAAAACAGGGGCACCATATGGAGCTTTAAATGGCTGAATCAATCCATCATCCAACAACTCGTTCAATTGTTTGCGCAATTCATCAAATTCCTTAGGAGCCATATGATAAGGATCTTGTGCAGGAGCAATCGTACCAGGCACCAACTCAATTTTGTGATCGATATCCCTCCTTGGTGGTAATTTCTTTGGTAGTTCAGGCGGCATAACATCAGCATACTGTTTAAGCAATTCAGCAACACAATTAGTCACTTCCATCTTATAATCATGTTTCACTTAACCAAGCGGCAGCAAGTATGTGTCATCACCATTCTTTAGCCCTTGTCTTGACATAGCATAAAAAGAACCATTCCCTTGTCTTCTTCTTTGCAACTTCATTAATGTTCCACAAATAGATGAACTCCTTTAAGAAATCCAGCATTGCTTCCATTCATGAACATCACTCCATCTAAGTGAGGAAACGTGAACAAACTGGAATTTTCTTAGAAAAAGCAATCCCAAGTATGACTCAAATTCACCAAGCGGCAATCACCATCAAATTATGTTTTCCCACCCAACATCCAATCGACAGAGACACAGCATAAGCCATACTCGCAATGGTCTTTGCCTTAGCATTGACTATTTTGACGTAGAAAGGGCTTTTAGACAAATTCAACCCCAATTTTGTAGCCAATTCTCACATCTACAAACGTATGAGTGGCTCCTGTATCAACCATTGTCATCACACGTTGTTCTTTCACTGTCATTTCTATATGAATTAGGGAATCATGAGGATTTGAAGTACTAGATGTTTCTCCAACATTATTAATCCCCGTAATATGGTTGAAGGACAATCCTTATGGGTTTGCCATTGTAGCCACGATTTCCTTATCCTCCTCTCTTTGATTCATATTTCCTGCAAGCAAAGCATTTTCCTTTTCCCGGTTCGGACAAGATTTGGCCAAACGTGGACCGCCACAAGTCCAACAGCCCTTAGAATTACCATATTTGTTCTATGGTTTGTCTTTTGCATCCTTCATTTGTGTCTTTCCTCTGTCATTTGTACAGTCCTTACGACTATCTTTTTTCCATTCCCCTTTCTTATTATTCTTTTTCTTAGTTTTTGAATTGGAGGGAACATCCGTCAAAGGACGAGTCGTCCGGAAATCAACCAACGAATAAACAGCAGCAATTGCGCCAGGCAGATCATTTAACATTTTGCCTCCAAATTTCGTTATGAGCACAACCTTGAATACCCGAAATGAAGTTGTGTAATTTATCCTTATCCGACATATTTTGATTGTCTAACATCATAGAGGTGAATTCTTCAATGTATTCCCTCACCGAACCCGTCTGCCTTAGCCTTTTCAACTTATCCCTTGCAAGCCAAGATGTGTTGCTAGGAAGAAATTGATCACGCATTTCTTTTATTAACTTATCCCATGTATCAATTCTAGGACAACCAACACTTACATCATCTGCATTTCGAGTTCTCCACCAAAGTTTAGCATCACCCGTCAAGTACATTATGGTAATGTTAAACTTATCGGCATCAGGTACCCTTGCAGCAGTAAAATATTGTTCCATATCCAAATGAAGTTTCCAGTTCTTTAGCACTTCTTGCACCACTAAGGCTTTAGGTTCTGGAATTTTAACCTTAGATGATTCCATATTTGATTTTGAACTCAACATAGCCACAGCTCGACACAATACAACGATCTCTGCCCGAGGTTCTCATTTTCCTTCTGCAGTCCCACAAGTTGTTGCGTAGTTGTGGTAACAAAATCCAAGATTTCAGTAGTTTATGATTATCAACATACTGTCGATATACACCAATCTCCCCTTGAACTTACTCAGTGTTAAGTCTCAAATCAATGACTTGTGTAAATAAATCCACAAACGAAGGGTCTCCCAAAATATCATCTGTAAACCCAATGAATGCTTCAAATTTTCGTTCCAGCTCCCATAGTTCTGCGTTTTTCACCATCGTTCGACCGTGATCTGATACCAATTGAAAGAGGGTCGATTTATTTTTATTTAACACCACCCAAGAAAGTCTTGCAAACGCCTGCAACACTCAGTCTATCTTACACTAAAAAATTTAACTAAGTATAGAAATACTTAAACAAACAAAGTTAAACAACAAACAACATTACAGGAACTCATCCCAACCTTTATTAATCTTATAATTAATACAAATGAAGGCTTCACGAATTTGTCTAAGGCCAGAAAAAACACTATTCAAGCCTTAGACAAAATTTCCACCCTTAATAAATTTTGTACATGGCAAGTACAGCGGGCAGTTACAAATGACACCTGTCCGACACTTGTCATCACAGGATTCAAAACTAAGTTTCCAACAGCTATATTTCTAACAGATAGAATCTAATTCAAATACATCCTTATCCATACGAAATTCTAATATTCTAACACTTAGAGTATTTCAAGCTACATTCCAACACTTAGAATATTTCAGCCAGCTTCAAACACTTTGAATATTTTAGCTGTCTTCCAACACTTAGTTTAATTTCAGCAATTCACATGAACTGCCTTTGTTCTTGCCATTGTCAAGTCTTCACAGCTTTGCCTTGTCAAGCCAACACACTGCCTTGCCAATGACTCTATCCTAGACGTAAGCCTTGCATGTTCAAGCTGCCTTGACAACACCCAAGCACCTTGAACCTGTGTTGCACTGTTTTTCCCCCATCCATTTCAAGACCAATGCCCTAGTCCTTGATATGTCTGCACATAGTTAGATCAAGTAGTTTACGGGTCTAACAGTATGGAATCTTGGTCTGTCAAATATGACCTTTGGATATTAGAAGGGACACTTCTCTTTACTTGGAGGCCGTTAGTGTTGGACAATAAGTTAAAGACAGTGATGTCTGTGTATTTGAACTAATTAAGGACACTCAATCCTTTTTAGATGTCACTATACTTCGTGCAGTCGAGAGAAAACCAATGCATAAAATATATGGAGGTGTCTCATTTTAAAGACAGATAACCAAAACTAGAGTGTAGAATTTTAAAAGGTGTGAATGGAAAGGAAGAGTTGCGACTATTATGATATCTTGTGATCTTTCCTTAAGATGTGAGTTTTCAAAGGTTTTGTGACCTTTCGGTAAGGCATAATAAGAACATTCTCACACTACCCTTTGTTTTCTATAAATTGAGAGATTTCTTCTCATCTTTAAGAACCAATATCTGGACTTCTACTACTCTTCTACTAAAGCTAGTATCTAAGGGTACTTTATTGTCGTTTAGTGGCTCGCTGACAGCAGCATTTGTATATCAATACACTGGTGATAGAAATCATTTATCCAGAGAGTTACATATTCCAAATCAAAACTCGGATACTGGAGGATAATAATTTCCTTAAGGGACACTATGCATTCATGGGCTTGATCTTTTTTTTTTTGCTTTTCAAATTCTGGTTATGTGCTACAGATTCTAGATTTGTAAATTAATTATTACTCTTTTGTTCTTGTGTTTTCACTTGTTCATTAAAATTTGGGTAACTTCATTTTTTGCAAAGTTATTTGGAATTATTAAGATTCTTTAGACACATATTGACCACAGTTCTTCTTTAATAAAAATATTTCGTATATTTTTTCTATTTTATTTCTGATTCTAGTTTCTCTATAGTTTTTAATTTTCTAGTTGTGACTCTTAAACTTTGTTGTGTCTTACCAAGTTCTTCAAAGTTTTGTTCAATGTATCTTAGGAATACAAGATGCAACAACAATCTTAAGGAATTTTTATACTGTTGGTATTTTTTGTATTTTACTGATTGAGAGAAACAGATGGATGGAAGTAGTAGAAGATCAACGAATTACTTCTCATAATTCGGTGATTTTCTTGGCAAGGGTTGAAGTGAGAATGTAGAGAAAACATTTTTTGGTTGTATTCCGGTAAAAGATTACATCAGTAACCTTCTTAATATTTTGTTTAAAGGAGGAAAATAGTTTATTAAAAGTTAACAACTTTGATTTTCATCATGTTACCTTTGGATTTTTTTTTTGCAAATCATATGTTGTGGAATGAATTTTGCTTGGCAAATAGTGTTGCCTTTAAAATTCTTTTGTTTACACAAGAGAGATCGTATTATTGTTTGATACAATAGTATATCAAAATGTTATAGTTGGAAAGACTATTGAAAAAAACATTTCTATGTGATAAAAAATATGTTTAATCCTGTTGGGAGACTAGAAAACTTTTGTAATTTTGCACTCCATGTTAAATTTTATTGTGATTGATTTTTGTAGACTTAAAACCATTGTAGTTTCTTCTCTAAATAAACAATACTATGCAATTGGTCTGAAAAAATATGAAATCTTCACATAGTAAGTCAATGTTGCACTTTTGACTACTATAAACTTCATTGTTATAAAGAAACAAATTGTACAAATTTTTTGTCTTTATGTTAATATTATAAAAAACTAAGTGGTATGTCTTTTTTGAGATGAAAAAAAAATACCAATGACTTAGAGTTTGTGATTTTGTGCCTATGGAATGCACTTTGACACTATGTAAAGATTGTCAAAGGGGATTGAAGCAATATAATTCTTTTGTAGAATAATATTTACAAAACTGATTTCATAAAGCCAATGACATTTTAATAGTCTCGGAAATATGTGGAAAACTATTTTCAAATACTTGAAAAATATTATTGAGATTACATTGAAAATGTGGGGGTTCTTTGCTTATGATAAAGATAAAATTACACTTGGTGTCTAATTTAATTATGGAGCAAAAGATATGAAATTCAGTGATACTTTTGTATTATGTTAGACCACAAAATTCTTGGAGTATATTCAGTATTGTGGTTGTTGAGTTTCTCTATTACTAGTATATGTCGTGAATAGTATGAAAGTATCAAATTATATATGTACTTGTTCAAAATAATTGTGTTCTTTTATGCAAAAGTGTCACTTAAATGTTGTGATTTTTCGTGAAAAGATATGTCTATTATAATAGAAGTATTTGCCTATACGTAAAATATTGGTGAATAGTCATTTGTTATGTTTAGTAAAAGAAACATTTGACTATATTGCATTTATTTGTAACAGATGAAACTTTATTCATGGTGTTCTATAAAAATCAAATTGAAAGCTATTGAAAGGTCCTTCTGGAAAAGATGTTTGACAAGGTGATTACTCTAAACAATGTTTGTATCACAAACATTGTAAGAAATAGGAATAAAAATATTAGTGAAAAAAAGACTTCCTCGCGAAGAGCTTTTCAAACTCAATATTTTTATTTGTCTTATTTTTTGAGTCAAAGTGTGTGACATGAACACTTGGGGCATGTCATTTACAAAACCTTGTATGAAAAAACTGATCAACTTAAAAGTTTGTCTAATCTGAGTGCAATAATAAAAATGTCATGTTTGTGAGGAATTTAAGTATGCTGAGTGTTCTTATAAATTTGTTGAAAGAAATTATAATCCCTTATAGTTATTTACATTATCATTTGTGATATGAAGTCAACACCAACTCGTTGATGGAAAAAATTATCTCATAATTTTCATTGACAATTGCATTAAAATGACTATGTCTATTTGCTGAATAGTAAAGATGAAGCAATAGAAATGTCTAGAAAATATAATGTCGATGTTGAAAATTAGTTGGAAAAAAGATAAGAAGTGATAAGAATGGAGAGTAAAAATCTCCTTGTGCATAAATATGTTTAGAAAGTGGAATCATCCATCAAACTGCTGCTTTATTCACCTCAATCTAGTGAAAAAATGAACGTTGAAAGAAATGATAGATGCATTATTTATAAGCTCGAGTTTACCACAAACTTGTGTGGAGGACAATCTTTACTGAAAAAGGGAACAACAAAAAAATTTCTCTTTTTAGAAAGCAATTTGTTCGAAATATTTCAAACTGTCCAAAGTCCAAGTTCAAACTTCTTAAATGATTAAAATATGACATAGGACTGTTTACAATAAACTTAGGTTTGAATAGTCTAGTGAAAGGTGTGTAAACGGCCTTGGGAAGAAAAAGAGGAGAGACTGTACTTAATAAAGATATTCAGAGGCGTTGTATATGTCAAAGGATATATACTTCCTTCGAATATGATTTTGTAACATTTCTTGTGTTTTTGTGTGAATAATACTTTTGGACAGATGGTATCAATTAATAACGTTCAAATATACTTCTTGAAAAGAAATATAAACGATCGTCTGTAATATATTTACCCAACTATGAGTCGGGGGTCGATCCCACAGAGAATATGAAAGAATATTATCAATAGTAAATATTTAACTCGATAGTTGTCATATAAAATGGGAGGATTTAATGAAATAAAAATAAAAACTATAAAAATAACTTTGAACTAAGTATTTTTTATATCCCAATTAATAAAAATAATTAGGAATGTGTTTCCCATAAGCTCATAATGGCAGTAGTCCTATTAATAACAATTCTTTCCTAGTTTATTACATGCAAAGTAATAAGTTAGGTATCTCTCAATCCTTGATCCGGCAACAAGAGAATTTCACCCAGCACCTTGGTATGGCTACGTGTATATAGTTTACTAAACCTTACAATTACTTTATATTAGACATCATAATCGATGTATGTCTTAGTAATTACTTCGCACCAATCGACACTAGTCTATTTGATAGTATCACACTAAATCTATGTTGATAATGGATGCATTCGTTAAAAAGACTTCTAAAAGAAAGAGTTACCAATGCATGCAAAAACCTATTTGAGAATTGTTTAGTTACATTTTGTTAATCGCCTATGGTTCCCACAACCATAATTATGAAATTAGCTACTCATTATCACAAAAGCACAATCAAAATTTATTATAATAAATATTCTTGTTGTTAATGATAAAAAGTTAAGAACAATAGCTAGAATACCTTTTATTAATCACGAATACAAATAAGTAATAAAGGAGAAGAAAGAATGAACCACAACTCTCTGGCCTTCACGGCCGCCTCTTTCAATGTTCGAAAGCTAGAAGAAAATTATATTTGTGTCTTGTTTCTTGATTTTTGGCCTCCTCCCTGATAATTATTTCTATGAACTATTTATAAATGTAGTGAACCCCACAATAAAATAATTGAATCCAAACAAATTAGGAATCCAAAACCAAAAGAAATTGGATTAATTGGTTTTTTTTTGCGCGTGTAGCTTTTAATTTTGGGCAAGAAACTCTCTATATTGCTGCCTGTCACGTAGACCAGCAGGTAAGTTTTCATTTCCTTATTTGCATGTAAATTATATTAATATTATATTTTTATATTAACTTATTTCCATTAAGCTGCCTGCTTGATTTCCTTCTTAATCTTTCCATCTTTAATTTGTTGAAGCTCCAAACTTCTCCAATTTTTCGTCAAATCCTACAAAATAAAACATAAAATTTATGCCAAAAAGGACAAATATAAATGATAAATTTGAGACAAATAATGATCAAAAATATATAGTTTTTAGCCTAACATCAACACTCACACGGAAAACTTTAGCTCGTCCTCGAGCAAGCATTAAAGCTCATCTCAAGAAACTTCAACTAGCAATGTCATCACTTTGATATATGCGAACAATTAGGTCATATATCAATATCAAAACATCAAGTAGACTTCTCAATTATTATGCAAGACATCCAAATAAACAACAAACCTCTAACTTCCTAACCTCAAGGAAGGACTTTGAACTCATCAAATTTAAACTTGCTCACCTACTCTCATCGAAGAAAGTTAATAAAAATCACCTATCTATCTTGAAACAACTCTCACAAAAATAAATAGTCCACAAAGTCAATTCAAAAGACAAAATATAAAATTAAAGACTTCATATCTAGAACAATTCCACACTTACAAATAAAATTCACATGTATGCACAAAGAACCATATGCTTGCCATTATGTACATCTCCACTAATTAATCATGCTTTAATAGAATAAAATAGGACTTTAATGGGTTGTAGTGCAGGCTATGGGACGGCTAGTAAAACTATATAATAGTGACTTACACTTCCTAAGCACTTGTCAATTTTTAGACTTTCAACCCATATTTTCTTCTCTTTATTGTTAGCCCCTCTCTTCAACAATTATTTCACAGTAATTCTCATTATCTCAAGAATTTTTCAGTAATTATTTTTTTTCTCTTTTTTTTTTGGTTTTCCTTCATAATAGTCACCCTCAACTTACGTATTTTACATGCGTTATTGTGCACGGTGTCCTTGGAAGGACCAATGTCATCATTCTTTTTTTCTTCTTTTTTACTTTTCATGTCACATTCCTTCTTTTTTTCATGTCACATTCTTTCAAAGAGGACTTTTAAGCACTTGTAGTTATCATTGATTACTTTTTCACTCATCCATCCCTTTTTTCTCAAAATTGATAAATCGAATAAGCCTATGCTATGATGCTCAAGGAAGTAAGGTGCAAAAAGTAGGGATTCAACAAAATAGGGTAGGGAAACATATGACTACCAACAAAAGGTTACAGGGTCAAACGAGATAACTAATGATAAAATATATGAAAGGGCTAAAACTTACAAGATAAATAACAAAAACCTATTATCATCTCTAAAAAAAGTAACACTTTTTATTTCGCTTCAATAACATGTAGGGAAATCTCTTAGACTAAGATGAAAAACATGGAATAAATAAAATCTCACCGTACATGACACAAGTATCAATCAAGATGGATCAATTCTATTTCTAAGAGAGACATGATCATAACAAACTATAAAATAAAATAAAACTATATACATAGTCACAAACTCTGAACATAGATGTCAAAAAGTTAGCTATTTCACTAGCAATCTAGCATTTACAAGAAAGTAGGCCGAAATAGTAAGTATCACATACTTCCAAAGGGTCTTTTATTTTCTCTCCAAAATGATAATAATTATAAAAGAAATAAAATTTATTCCTAAACAAAATTAAGAAAATGACACTCGGTTCAAAGGGACTATCCTCAGGAAAAGAACCGAAAACAAAAGTCAAGGAACCTATCCTAAAAAAAAGGACTCAAAAGAATAGTAAAAACTAGGAATTCATTCCTCCACCCCACACTTAAAAGATTCTATGTCCCCATAACATTAAATAAAATATAAAACGAGGGTTAGGAAAACTCCATACGGTCTTTACGCCTAGCTAGTAGCATGTTATCTAAATTTATATCAAGGGTCGTCACCCCACACTTAAGCTCAAACATGTTCCTTTTTTTTTTTGCACTCAGTCTTCCCCTAATTAGCAAAAACAAGAAAATAAAGTTTTACTAGAATAAAAAAATAATAATTATAAAAAAGAAGTTACTCTACTAATTGGGTTGTCTTCCAATAAGCCGACACAATCAATTTTACTATATTTCCTTCCACTTTGAAGATATGAATTGCACCCCCAATTTTGAATCAATTTTTCTATTACGCTCAAGGGGTGGTGGTACAAAAATAAAGGTTCCGAATAGCAGATATCGTATTACATACTTCTTGAATCCTATGTGAGGTATGATATTTTCTGATGTTGGAAAAATAAATTCAAGAATATGGACACAATTTTCCTCCTCCATACACTCTTCTATAGGCTCAGATGACTTAATGAGTTTCTCATCATCTAATCTTAATCGGGAAAAGTGTTTTGAATGAGGTCAATGCGTCCTTACTCATGGGTTATTTTGTTATTTACATCCTCTTATTTACACATACTAGAGTTTTTTAAAATATTATTATCTACTTCATTACATAACTTTAGTGCACTCCTCTCAACATGGAGAACATCAATAAAAGTATGATCAAGCAATTGACCCTCAATTTTTAGCTCTTCAAGTTGATTTATAACTATTTTTTATTCCTCACACATATTATTAACAAATTGTTTTGTGTCATATGATTTAATGTATGTACTCAACTCAATATCTAAATAATATAGGTCAAATTCAAAGACATATTCACCAAGGCGCCTATATATTGATCTAATGTATAGGTTAATGAATCTTCCATGTCCCCATAGAACTTATCTAGGTGAGAAAAAAAATTTACCCTACGAGAACACATAAAAATTGTTGGGAAGGAATAGCTAGGAGACTCATCACTACATACTTTTTTCATATGACATCTCCAGAAGAGTAGATGAAATATGATGATAAAATAATAATAATAATACAATACTAAAAATAATTCAAAATTAATCGTAAAAAAACAAACTACAAGTTAAAATAAATACTAAAGACAATTTCTAAGCCATATTCCCTGGCAATGGCGTTATTCTTAATAACGTTCAAATATACTTCTTGAAAAGATATATATACGATTGTATGCAATATATTTATCCAACTATGAGTCGGGGTCGATCCCACAAAGAATATGGAAGAATATTATCAATAGAAAATATTTAACTCGAAAGTTGTCATACAAAAATGGGGGGATTTAAATTGAAATAAAAATAAAAGCAATAAAAATAGCTTTGAACTAAGTATTTTTATATTCAAATTAATAAAAATAACTAGGAATGTGTTCCCATAATATCATAACGCGGTAATTCTAGTAATAACAATTCTTTCTAGTGTATCCTGAGCAATTGCAATAATCGGGTTCATTGATATTCCTGGTTATAGTAGATGTTATCACACATACAATCATACTCATTCGATGGAATTGTTGATCTTAAAGGTGATCTTCTATAATTTCGCACGTGAGGGGTTATTTTGGTTCGTCCATCATTTATAACTTGATTATATTCAGATAATAGTAGATAGAAACTACGAGTTGTAAGGAGTACTATTAAAACCAAGAATATAGGCCTGCCTGCCATCCACACAGATAAATAGAGTTTTCCGAAAAAAAACCTGCTAGTGGAGGAAGACCTCCTAGGGATAAGAGACATAGGGCTAAAAAAAACATGATGGTGTTTTACGACGTTAGCATTAAAGAAAAATTCAACACTATTATGAAAACAATAATGCATTTTTTTAGTGCGATCGAAAGAACACAAAAATTCTCTTGGCAGGGTCTTTTTGAATAGACCCGACAGCTAAAGAGACTTCTTTTTCGGGTTCCTTTAGTTGTCTCTATGTCCATACATACAGAGTGATAAGTTAGGTATATCTAATTCCTTGGTCCGGCAACTAGAGAATTTCACCCCGCACCTTGGTCCGACTACGTGTGTATAATTTACTAACCCTTTCCATTACCTCATGTTAGACATCATAATCGATGTATGTCTTAGTTATTACTTTGAATCAATCGACACTAGTCTATTAAATAGTATCACATTAGATCTATGTTGATATTTCTTTTCTTATTAATTACCTCCTTGGTCCGACAAGTAGCAACAAAGTGAGT
The DNA here is from genome assembly GCA_027705065.1 of Solanum peruvianum. Classification (NCBI taxonomy): domain Eukaryota; kingdom Viridiplantae; phylum Streptophyta; class Magnoliopsida; order Solanales; family Solanaceae; genus Solanum; species Solanum peruvianum. The sequence continues at coordinate 24,680 of JAKWJD010000059.1, forward strand.
TCTAACACTTGCACTTGTTAAAAAGACTTCTTAACGAAAGAATTATCAATGCATGCAAAAACCTATTTTAGAATTGCTTAGTTACTATTCATATTTTGTTAATTGCCTATGGTTCCCACCATAGTTATGAAATTTAGCTACTCATACTCAAAAACACAATCAAAATTTATTAAAATAAATACGCTTGTGTAATGATACAAATTTAAGAACAATAGCTAAACTATCTTTTATTAATAACGAATATAAATAAATAAATAAAAGGAGAAGAAAGAATGAACCGCAATTCTCCGGCCTTCACGACGACTCTTTCAAAGTTCCAAAGCTAGAAGAAAATTTATATTTGTGTCTTGTTTCTTGATTCTTGGCCTCCTCCCTAATAATATTTATATGCACTATTATAAATGTAGTAAACCCCTAAATAAAATAATTGAGTACAATAAATTAGGAATCCAAAATCAAAAGGAATTGGGTGGTTCCTTTTTGTTTGCACGTGTAGCTTTTAATTTTGGGCGAGAAACTCTCTAGATTTCTTCCTGGCACGTGGACCAGCAGGTATGTTTTTCTTTCCTTATTTGAATATAAATTATATTGATATTATATTAACTTATTTTCATTAAGCTACCTGCTTGATTTCCTTCTTCAACTTTTCATCTTTATTCTGTTTAGCTCCAAACTTCTCTAATTTTTTTTATCAATTTAATCCGACAAATAAAATACAATTTAGAAAAATTCATAAAATTTATTCTAAAAGGAAAAATATAAATGATAAATGTGAGACAAATAATGATTAAAACTATATAATTTTAGCCTCACATCATTAATGGTGAGATTGTTTCAATCTCGAGCAATTCTATTTGAAGTTTGTTGATCTTCCTCAAGAAATAAACCTTTGGGTTCAAAGTGAATCCTCAAAAGGAAAATGAAAGTCAATGAAACTAATTACAAACATAAAACAAAGACTTTTTGTCAAAGGTTTTAGACAAAAACAAGGTCTTGATCTTTTCGACACATACTCACCAATAGCTAGAATTACATTCATTTGGATGTTAATTGTGTTAGCTGTGGTATATGACCTCCAAATTCATCAAATGAGTATAAAAACAACTCTTTTAAATAGAGAATTAGAGGAAGAAATTTACATGGAACAACCCGAGGATTTTATAGTTCCGGGTAAATAAAAGAAAATGTGTGAACTTGGTAAGTCACATTATGGACAAAAACGAGCACCCAAACAATGACATAAGAAATTTGACTAAACCATGTTCGCAAATGGATTTAAGAATGATGGAAGTGATCAATGTGTTCACATAGGACATTGTTTATTTGTATATTGGTGATATGTTGATCATCAATAAAGATACTAATGGCATATATGTTACTAAACATATGCTAGAAAGCAAGTTTGGAAATATCTTGGAGTTGCTGATGCGATCTTATGTATAAGAATCCTTAGAACTGCATAATTTTTAGCATTTTCACGGTCTCTTGAATTGAAAAGGTACTTGACTAGTTCAAATATTTGGATTTCAATATTGTTAATCCTCCAATAAATTTGAGCTTTAAATTCAAAAAGAATGAATACGAAAGTGACTCACCATTGGATTGTGCAAGAATATTGGGAAGAATTATGTATATCACTAAGTGTGCGTGATTAGATATATCATTTGCTATTAATGAACTGACTCGATTCACGGGTGATCCTAATCAGCTCATATATGGAAATAAATTGAGTTTTAGAGTATTTAAAAAATACTTAAAACTATATCTTGCATTATAACAATATCCAACAGTATTGAAAGAATATACTGATACAAATTAGATTATAAAAAAATGAGGTAAAATCCACAAGTGAATATGTATTTACACTTGGTAGCGGAGTAGTCTCTTGGAAATATTTCAAACGAGAGATGTATTGCTAACTCTACAATGATCTTTACGCTAGGTGCTCTAGATAAGGTTGGTGAATAAGTTGAAAGACTCTAGAATTTTTCGATAGATATTATTTTTTGGCCTAAACTGTAACACCCAGAAATTTTTTGAGCTAAGAATCGAACCGTTCTTCGTAATGAGTGATCTTTTACCAAGGAATTAAAAATTTCAGAAGTGTTAAGGTCACTAGATGTAGAACCATGAGTTCTAGAAGAACTAAACTGGAAATAGCGACCTCTGAAATTTTGGACGGTTAAGCTAAGTATGAGTTTTAGGTCAACTTGAAACAACCATAACTCCTAGCACAGGATGAGTTATGTGTACTACAAGATACCATTGGAACGATTGTTGAGTTATCTTTCCAACACCACCAATTTTGCTAAGTTTCAAGTTCAGATGTGTGAGATATGACATTTTCAAGTTAGGTTGTCCAGTTAAGGAAAGTTAGTCAAAAATAGTGAAAGGCATTTTGCTCTTTTCCTTACCCAATCCGATTTAATTAGTTTTTTTGTAAGGTTTTAAGAGTATAATAATTTTAGGTTCAGATTTATAATCCTAATATACGCCTAGAGTTTTAGTTGAGAGTTCAAGAAGATAAAAGAAGAGAAAAGAGGAGAAAGGAGGAAAGGATCAAATCATTCGTTCAAGAAATTCAAGATTTCGCCAGAAACCTAGTTTTTGAGGTATGTAATCTTCCATAGTGTTGTGTTCGTTCACTAACAAGTCAATCATGATATATTCAGCTTAATTTCGTTCTTGGAATTTAATGATTTAAGTTGTTGATAAGTTCTGGATAAGTGTTCTTAAAGTTTTATTAAGTTTTGATGTAAGATTCTACTTGTGTCAACTTTAAGAGACTATATCTCTTAGAATATTAAGAATTACGTGCACCAAATCCTATACAATTAAAGGTAATTGAATCTACTTTGCAACGTCATCAATTTTGCGTCAATCCAATTTTGACTAAAATGTTATGACTATTATAGTATACAGTGTTGTTATGAATTAGCCAACAGAAAAATATTTAAAATAGTTGTTTTTGTTTTTTTACGTTCAAGAAAACCCATAAACAAATCTCTTGACTAATAAAAGTATAAAAACAATAAGTTTTTCTTGTTCACTTATGAAACTCGTAAGCTTTGGTCATAGAGAATTCAAGAAACTAATTCAAGAATCTCAACAAAGGTTTTCTTTATTGTTTACCTTTAAACTAGGGTTTCAAGGCTTCTAATCGAGTTCTTCTTCAAGATTTTTAAGCATTCTTCAAGAATATTGTTCTTCTACGTATTTAAGTCTATCATAGTGTTGGACTAATTCATCATCACGGCATACATCTCCTTTAAGATCAATAAAGAATAATTTAGGATTATATTTCTAAATTTGAGTATCGTTGAGATAAGTTGATTTTGAGTCTTGAGTTCATGTTTCTTTTAAAAGTTCTATCCCTAATTAAGTTGCTTTATTATTATTGAGATCCTTAATAATATAAACCATAACTCTGAATTTATAATTCACATTCAGAGAGAGTTAAAGAGTATATTTCAAGAAAGTCTTTGAGTTCAATTGTGAATCCTTTGAGATCAACTATCATTTGAGATATGTTTTGCGGATGTAGGTAAAGAATAAGAAGAGTCATATACATGAGCTCCATTTAGTTTGGTAGACCTTTAAGTCGATTTGTTTCATGCCCATAACTTAACATGAACTTCGTAAGTTGAGCATCTTACAAAGAAGTGTGTCTTCATGTTCTAAGCCTTTAAGAGTCGACATTCCTAATCCCTCTTTGAGATTAAGTCTTAGCCATGTGACTATTACATATTACCTATTAAGTCCTTGAGTTGAGTATTTCAAGCCCATTGTTCCGCATGAACCCTATTAGTCGAACTTGAATCCTTGAGTTAAGTAGTTCATGTCCATAATTCCGCATGAACCCTATGAGTGGAATTTGAATACTTGAGTTAAGTTGTTCATGCCCATAATTTTGTATAAACACCTCAGAGTCGAGCATTCTTAAGATGAGTAGTATCATTGAATCCTTGAATTCTAGAATTGTTGAGTTCTAAGTTTTGAGTTCTATGCATTGTTATTGAAAACCTTGAATTGAGTCGTTTATATTCATAATTATACATGAACCTTGTTTTAAGAACTCTTTTTAAAAATTGTTTGAAAACTTGATATAAATACTTAAGCAATGAGTTGAGAAAGAGTAAAGTTGAAGTTCATTTCTTCAAAAGTATAGGGGGACTAAGTATTCCCAAAGATATTTAAAATGTTTTAACATTTAAATAAGAACGGAAACTTAGAAACCCAAAGAGCCTTCAAGCTTCTTTTCAGAGAAGAGTAATATCTTTCTTAATGAAACAAGAAGTGAAACTGAGCTTTCCAAGATTGCCTAAGTTTTTGAGAACCAATCTCAAATTACAGAAGAAGTATATTTTTCAATACATAAGAGATAGTATATTTTTGGAGTAGTATTGAGCACCGAATTGGGGGCGAGCATGAGTTCAGTAACTCTTTTTCCACAAAACTATGTAGCCACAATGGGTAGAAAGGGTAATACTTTTTATATGAATACTTTTCACAATAGACTAGTGGATCCACTAAGTTAAATTAGGTACTACACTGATGGCAAGGTATATGATGGTCCTTGGTAGCGTGAGGTCAAGTGTTGTATCATCACTATACCTCTTAAATGATTACGACTAGAGAATCTCCCACACAAATTGTATTACTTTATTATATAAGTAAATTTGAGTTCGTTATTGCATTTTCATTAACAAACTAAGTTTGAGTTGAGGAAGTTTGAATAGTTTTGAGTATCCTTGAGTATTCTTTGAGTTGAGTAATTTTGAAAAGAGTAAGTATGTTTCAATTTTTATCAAGTTCAAGCTTATGTTATGCTTTAGAATGTCCATCATGCTCGTAAATTCCATGTACTGAGCCATTTGGAATGCATATATTGATAATGCAGACACAATATATTCAAGTTCATCAACAGAGCTTCTTTGATACATCCGAGAATTAGAGTTAGTTTATGATGAGTCTCCTTGCTTCCCAGGATATCATTTACTTTTCAGTTTAATCACGATGTCGTGGGTCTTGTCCTGACTTCAATCCTTGTAAGTTAGAGGCTTCATAAATAGTCATTGCAGTTGAGGAGTCTGTATTATTCTTTGTTTGATTAACAACTTTAAAGACTTAAGTTTTTTTTTATTATATGACAGGTCGAAGAATACATTATTTTATTCAATGATTTTTTCTACTTAAAGATTTCTATTTCAGTTTCATGACTTTTTTAGTTTTAAAGCTTTTGTATGCTTAAGTTAGTTTTCACTTGTAGTTAGCCAGGATAATGGTTTGCTTGAGTATCAACTATTGGTCTTCGAGTGCCCTCTATGTTTTG
>JAKWJD010000060.1:0-30153 GCA_027705065.1 Solanum peruvianum
ATTAGGGGATCGGGGTGTCACGAACCAACACGTAGAATTAGGGCGGGTGGTCACGAACCGACACGTAGAATTAGGGAATCAGAGTGTAACGTTCCGACACGTAGTAGTAAGGGAGCGGAGTGTGACGTACCGACACAGAAGAATAAGAGGAATGAATCTTGAATTATGTTAATATACTCAATTTAAAGAACCTATTTCCCAAATGAGTATGGTGTGGAGGCTTGAGTCCTCATAGGTGTGCTTGGTGTTGTGGCCAATGGTTATTGTACTTGTTGTTGTCACCTGTTGAGTATGGTAGTCGATTTTATATTATAATTCGATATATATTGCTTTCTATTTTGAGTTGGCCGATGATACCTACTCAGTACGTGTTCCTTGTATTGACCCCTACTTGTATTTTTTCCTTGTTTATTTGTGGAGTGCAGCAAACGTGCCATCGACTTCGACTCGTCCTCAACCCTAGCCAGTCTTCATCACGTCAGAATTCAGGGTGAGCTATTGTTCCTAGCTCGGACTGGATTTGCTCCTTCACGTCTTGATGTCTTGAAGTTCGGACATGGACCATTTCTTTTACTTATGTTAGCTTCTTAATTACTCTTAGATTTAGAATTTTGAGGATAGATGTTCTTGGTGTGATGACTTCCAGATTTTGGGGATAATAGTTAATAAACTTTAGAAGCTTGTTTATTGGTTATATTAATAAAGATTCTGAGTCTTCTGCATTATATTTTGTTCATTATGGTTGAAATATTGGTAAATGTTGGGGTTTAGAATTGTTGGTTCGCTCACATAGTAGGATAAGTGTGGGTGCCACTCGCGGCTCATTTTGGGTCGTGACACATTCAATATTGAATTGTTCCGATATATTCCATGGTTATATTGTTGCTGTTACTTTTTTATGTTGCACTTAATGGGATAGCCGCGTGATCCTACCACTGCATGGTGGTTGTGTACTGATACTATACTTTCTCTTATTTGTGTTAAGTAAAGGGTATTTATTACCCGACCTTGCTTAGAAGATCTGTGATTGTTCTTTAAAAGTCAAAAGTGAGCTAGCATTTTTCGGGTTGCCATGGAATTCTCTTTCTTCTATGTCCATCATTTTTGGAGTTAGACATTGCTTTAGTTTGTTGTATAGTGCATTAGAGTAGGGTTGCATCCCCTCTTGTTTAGACTTGGTTATGTTTCTAGTAGTTTTGGTACATTAATATGCATGTTCTAGGTTGTTTTCTTCCCCATATTTTTAATTTAATGTTGAACTTTTTTAGATTCTATGGGAACTCTATTCTCTTTCCTTAGTATTTAACTTATATGCCTTAGTTTTTAGATTATTTATTTTATTTGAGTTGTAGTAGTGATTCTCCCATCGGATACTTAGTGTGAGTATCAATCACAACGGTCCGGGTCGTGACATTAGTAAACTTGACAAAGCATGTTGTTTGTAGCCAAATGTTATTTAATTATTGTTCGACTGATCATTTGAAGCACATGATTGACAAATCACAACTGTACCTTTTTTATAAACTTGATAATTGTGATGATGAAATTCTCCCTTATAATGCATAAGACTTATGTAACGACCTATTTGATCATTTTGAATACTAGAGCTTTTTATCCCATAAAATAAAATTTGATAGATTCTAAAGGGGTATTTTAGACTCTTCGTAATTATGATTATAAAATTAGTAGGAAAGTTTTAATAATGAATTGAGTTAGTGGTTAAAGAAGATAGCATAAAAATTAGGAGTGGGTCACATTTACCACTTTTTATAATTAGTCTTCAAATAATAAGGGTAAAAGAAACAAGAGAAACTAGAGGTAGATTCAATATCGTAAAGGAAATTTTGAGGGCATGACTTCAGGTAAGATTGTTTTCTCTAATTCTTCAACTAGTTGACTGTAGTTAAATTTTCAATGTTTTGGATTTAGAATGTAATTTCTGGATAGATAAATAAGCATAATTAGATTGAAAAAGAAAAGAAAATAATATTGACGAATTGAGTTAAAGGTTATTGTGTAGCATTCTTATTGCCATTATTAATAATGATTACCATTGTATTTTTTATATGAGGGGAGATTATATAACTAGTATTGTGTTGTGTCATTTGGTGAAGGATGAAAAACAGAATTGAGTGTTAGGTAAATTGCAAATTGTGTATATTATTGGCGTTCTTGGACTTGAGGGAAATTAGGGTTGGTCACTAATAAAGAATAATAATTAGTCAATTAATTGATGACTTAGTAATTTTTCAAATAAAAGGGTGATGTTCGATTATAATTCAGGGGTAATCCCTGAGGGTAAAGGTATAGAATGAATAAATGAAGTAGAAAACAACTTTGTCCAAATGTTGCGTAACTTGTTTCAATTTTCATTTTTTAAATACAGTTATCATATTATGATTCGGGTTTTGATATATTGAGAGAGGAAATTAAATATTAGGACTTTTGTATTAATTAAATCTCCTTAAAGTTATTGATAATGGGAGGAACTAAGACTTAATATACCCTTAGGCTTGAATGTCTATACACATGTTAACTTATAAATTATGCATACATGAAAGGATTTTCAATTTCATTCAAAAATAGGGCTTAGAAGTCAGATCCGTATAGCTCTTGACACTTGATGCTTGATCAGAACCGAGTCGGGGTCAGCCCATAGATCAAAACTATTTATTTAAGGGCAACTTACGTATGAACAAATTACTTAAAGGAACGTTATGTAATAATATTACTGTAACGACCTGTTTAGTCGTTTTGAGCAGCAGATTTTATTTCTGGAAAAACTGTCTTGGTCGACGGATCCCAGGACGGACCGTCATAGGCACGACGGACCGTCGAGGGGGTCTCGTTCCAAAACACTTAGAATTCAGAAATTTGGGTACTGAAATCGACTCTCTGAACTCTGTGACGGAATGGCAGGACGGACCGTCGCAGGCACGATGCACCGTCACAAACCTTTCCACAGAATTAACTTTCTGAACTTTGTGACGGACCTGCAGGACGGACCGTCACAGGTTGCGTAACCCAGACTGGGTCGGATTTCTGTTAAAGTTTTTAAAGGGGAGTTTTGGACTATTCATGCTGATAATTATAAAGTTAGTGGATTAATGTTAATAATTCAATTTCTTGGGGGTTAAAGGAGATAACCTTGAAATAATTAGTGGGTTATTTTTATCATCTTTTATACTTAATTATATGACAATTAGGGTAAAAGAAAGAGGGTTTGAATAAGAAAAATAGAAAGAACAAGGAGAGGGAGAAACTAACGAGAGAGAGAAGAAGAACGCAGCTTTGGGAAGATAGCTTGTTGATCACAATTCTTCGGTGGAGGTAGGTTATGGTTTATACTATCTTTTAGTAAACTCTTAATAGAGAATGATATGTATTGGGTAGTTTTATAAAGTCTTCTATATGCTTAATTGTGTGCTTGCATGATGTGATTACATGATTGTGATGAATTAGCATGATGAGGCTATTGAATCTTAAATCCTAAATTTACTTTGTTAATGATGATGCCTTGGTATAAAAAAGGCTTGATGAACTAAGTAATGAGATTGATGATGCCTTGGTATAAAAGAAGGCTTGATGAACTAAAGTAATGAGATTAGAGGATCGGGTGTCACGTTCCGACACCAGGATAGTAATAGAGGATCGGGTGTCACGTTCAGACACCAGGATAGTATATGGATCGGAGTGTCACGTTCCGACACCAGGATAGTATATGGATCGGAGTGTCACGTTCCGACACCAGGATAGTATATGGATCGGGTGTCACGTTACGGCACCAGGATAGTATATGGATCGGAGTGTCACGTTCCGACACCAGGATAGTATATCGATCGGGTGTCACGTTCCGGCACCAGGATAGTATATGGATCGGAGTGTCACGTTCCGACACCAGGATAGTATATGGATCGGAGTGTCACGTTCCGACACAAGGATAGTAGTAGTGGAGCGGAGTGTCACGTACCGACACAAGAGGAATAAAGATAGTGAATCTTGAATTATGATAATATACTAAATTGTAAAGAACTAATTCCCAAATGAGTATGATGGGGAGGCTTGAGTCCTCATTAATGTGATTGCTGTTGTGACCAAGGGTTATAGTAATTGTTAATGTCGCCTGTTAAGAATATTAGTTGATTTTATGTTATTATCTGATATATATTGCTTTCTATTTTGAGTTGGCCGATGATACCTACTCAGTACTTGTGCCTTGTACTGACCCCTACTTGTATTTTGTTTTCTTTGTTAATTGTGGAGTGCAGCAAATGTGGCATCATCTTCAACTCAACCGCAACTCTAGCCAGTCTTCATCAAGCCAGATTTCAGGGTGAGCTATTTCTTCTAGCTTGGATTGGATCTTCCTCTAAATGTCTTGATGCCTTGAACTTCCGGCATGGACTAGATTTTTATTTATTTTAGCTTCTTAGATACTATTAGATTTAGTAATTTTAGGATTGATGTTCTTGTTGTGATGACTTCCAGATTTTGGGAATAATGATTGATAAATTTTAGAAGTTATTTAATTGATTTCGTTAATGAGTTTTAAGTCTTCCGCATTATATTTTGTTCATTATGGTTGAAATGTTGGGGTTTAGATTGGTTGGTTCGCCCACATAGTAGGATAAGTGTGGGTGCCACTCGCGGCTCGTTTTGGGTCGTGACAAACTTGGTATCAGAGCATTATGTTCTTTGGTCTCATCACACAAGAACGAGTCTAGTAGAGTCGTAAGGAACGGTAGGGGGACGCCTTTACTTTTCTTTGAGAGGCTATAAGACTTAAAGAAAATTCCATTATTTCTTTCATTCTTTCGTGCTATTACTTGGATCCAATTGGTATCTAGGTGATACAAATTTGTATCTGACCATCTTCACTCTATTTCGCAGATAGTTAGAAACTAGAGTAACAACGGCACCAACCCAACACCTGCAAGACAAGATGCAACTGAGCCAAGCCAGTGGCTGTAGCTCGAGGAGGATTAGTGGCAAGAGTCCGTGGTAGAGGTCGCGGTTAGGACGTCCTCTAGAGGGAAGAGGACAAGCATCTTCCCGTCTAGTACTAGGGCGTGACTCCTCCACCGACTGAGGAAGTAGTAAGAGAGGGTGAGGAAGGGGAAAGTGAGCAAGTGCAGAATGAGGAATTACCACCCCAAACCTACCCCAGAGATGATTAATCAGGTTCTAGCTTATCTTAGCAGGTTATCTGATCAAGGCCAGACACCTCCAGTGTTTTCTGCACCAGCACCTCAGGTTCCGGAAGTACGACAAGCCGCTGCTGAGGCTCTCCGCATGGATGCCTCATTGGAAATAGGCACGTTTCCTCGTTTAACTACAAGGCCCATAATGACAAGTGACCAGCATGAACTTTTCATTAAGTTCTTGAAATTGAAACCTCCAGTCTTCAAGGGTGCTGAATCTGAGGATGCCTATGATTTTCTGGTTGATTGTCATGAGTTACTACATAAAATGAGCATAGGGGAACGATTTGGCATTGAGTTTGTAACCTATCAGTTTCAGGAAATGCCAAAATGTGGGTGGCGGTCACATGTTGAGTGTCAACCCGCACAGGCACCACCTATGACTTGGGCGTCATTCTCTAGCTTATTTATGGAGAAGTATATCCCCCGGACCTTGAGGGATAGGAGGAGAATGAGTTCTTTGCCTAGAGCAAGGCAAGATGTCGGTGACTGCGTTTGAGGCTAAGTTTCGTGCATTATCCAGGTATGCCACCCAGCTTTGTTTCGGTCCACAAGTATGGATTCGCTGTTTTGTGAAGGGGTTGATGTCAGATTTGCGGATTTTAGCCTTACAGGTAGCGGCTAAAAGGTTTCGTAAGGGAGGTTATTTTAATGGATCTTACTCCAGAGGGCAGGGTTAAGGAGGTTATCCAGCCCGACCTATTCAGTCTTCACTGCAGACTGTAGTTGGGGGTCCACCGCATACCGGTCAACACTTCTATGAATCCAGAGAGTGTTATGGATGTGGGGAGACTGGACACATTAAGAGGTATTGTCCAAAACAGAGTTACAGACCTCAAATAGTCAGAGGTAGAGGTGGTCATGGAAGAGGCCGTCATTCAGGAGGACGTGGTGGCCGAGGTAATGGTGTTCACCAAAACGGCTGGGGTGACGGGCAAACTGGAGCTACTACAACACCACATGGTAGGGGAAACAGGCAGAAAGGTGATAGGGCCCATTGTTACGCTTTCCCCGGGCAGTCTGAAGCGGAGACATCTGATGCTGTTATCACAGGTAATCTTTTGGTTTGTGATTGCATGGCTTCTGTATTATTTAATCCTGGCTCCACATTTTCATATGTATCTTCCTCATTTGCTACTGGTCTTAATTTACATTGTGAATTTCTTGACATGCCTATTCGTGTTTCTACTCCGGTGGGTGAGTGTGTGATAGTTGAAAAGGTATATAGATCTTGTCTGGTGACTTTTGTGGGGAGCAATACTCATGTAGACTTGGTTATTTTATAGATGGTTGATTTCGATGTAATTCTGGGTATGACTTGGCTTTCTCCAAATTTTGCAATCTTAGATTGTAATGCTAAAACTGTAACGTTGGCCAAGCCTGGGACAGATCCGTTAGTGTGGAAGGGTGACTACACTTCCACTCTAGTTCGTATCATCTCCTTTCTTCGTGCTAAGAGAATGGTTAGTAAAGGGTGTTTAGCGTTCTTAGCACCCTCAGGTGATACTACCCAGAGTACCTTCAATTGAGCAGTTTCAGTTTTCTCGTAGCCTGTGAGTTTCTGGATGTGTTTCCCCGCGAGACCTTCCTGGTATGCCACCGGATAGGGATATTACTTTTGCATTGATCTGGAGCCGGATACTCGCCCCTTTCCATACCCCCTTATAGAATGGTTGTAGCAGAGTTAAGGGAGTTAAGGCCAAACTTCAAGAGCTGTTAAGAAAAGGTTTCATTAGACCAAGTGCATCCCTTGGGGTGCTCCGGTGTTATTTGTGAAGAAGAAGGATGGGAGTTTTTTCGGATGTGCATAGACTATACCGGCAGTTGAACAAGGTAACAATTAAGAAACAAGTATCCCCATTCCTCGCATTGATGACTTGTTCGATCAGTTACAAGGTGCTTGTGTCTTCTCAAAGATTGACTTGAGATCCGGTTATCATCAATTGAAAATACGGGCAACGGATATGCCAAAGATTGCTTTTCGAAACCAGGTATGGGGCATTAACAAATTTTACTAATGTCTTTTGGTCTTACGAATGCCTCTTCTGCTTTTCATGAGCTTGATGAACGGATTTTTACTATATCTGGATCTCTTTGTGATCGTGTTTATTGATGATATACTGATATACTCCAAGAGTAAGAAGGAACATGAGGAGCATTTGAGAATTGTGTTGGAACTATTAAGGGAGAAAAGGCTCTGCCAAATTCTCCAAGTGTGAGTTTTGGCTAGATTCAGTGTCTTTCTTGGGGCACGTGGTTTCTAAGGATAGAGTGATGGTGGATCCCTCTAAGATTGAGACAGTGAACAATTGGGTAAGACCTACTAATGTGTCAGAAATAAGGAGCTTTGGTTGTTTAGCCAGCTACTACCGTCAATTTGTCAAAGGATTCTCTTCTATTGCTTCCCAATGGACGAACTTGACTAAGCAGAATGTTCCATTTATATGGTCAGATGAATGTGAGGAATGCTTTCAGAAACTCAAGACCTTGCTGACTACTGCACCTATCCTTACTTTGCCAGTAAAGGGTAAGAACTTCATTGTTTATTGTGATGCATCCTATTCTGGTTTGGGTGCAGTTCTAATGCAAGAGAAGAATGTAATTTCTTATGTTTCGAGGCAAATAAAGGTTCATGAACGTAACTATCCGACCCATGATTTGGAGTTGACTGCGGTAGTGTTTGCACTAAAGCAATGGAGACACTATCTGTATGGGGTTAAGTGTGAAGTCTATATGGATCATCGTAGCCTACAGTATGTCTTTACTCAGAGGGATTTGAATTTGAGACAGAGGAGGTGGATGGAACTACTGAAGGACTATGATGTTACCATCTTGTATCACCCAGGAAAGGCTAATGTTGTGGCAGACGCCTTAAGTAGAAAAGCAGGGAGCATGGGTATGGTTTTAGCCCCCTTACAAATTTCTAGACGCCCGTTGGCTAGAGAAATCCAAAATTGGCTAATGACTTTATGAGGCTAGAAGTAAATGAGAAGGGAGGATTTTTGGCCTGTGTGGAGGCAAGATCTTCTTTTCTTGACAAGATCAAGGGAAAACAGTTTGATGATGAGAAACTAAGCCGAATTCGGGATATGGTGTTGCGAGGAGGCTAAAGAGGCAATAAATTGATGAAGGTGTTTTGAGGATTAAGGAAGGGTATGTGTGCCCCGTGTTGATGATTTGATCAACACTATTCTTACAGAGGCTCATAGTTCCGGATATTCTATACATCCTGTGCAACCAAGATGTACCGTGACCTAAAGCAACACTTTTGGTGGAGTAGAATGAAGCGCGACATTGTTGATTTTGTTGCCAATGTCAAATTGTCAACAAGTAAAGTATGAACACCGGAGGCCCGGAGGAACACTTCAGAGATACCCATTCCTGAATGAAGTGGGAGAGAATTGCAATGGACTTCGTGGTTGTTCTTTCAAAGACATTGGGTACGTTTGATTTTATTTGGGTAATTGTGGACAGATTAACTAAGTCTGCTCACTTCATTCCAGTCAAGGTGACCTACAATGCAGAGAAGTTAGCCAAACTCTATATCTCACAAAATTGTTCGATTGCATGAAGTTCCACTTTCCATCATATCAGATAGAGGTACGCAGTTTACTTCTATGTTTTGGAGAACATTGCATGCGGAATTAGGTACTAGGTTTGACTTAGTACTGCATTTCACCCTCAGACCGATGGTCAGTCTGACGAACGATTCAGTATGGAAGCTATGCTTCGTGCATGTGTGATAGAATTTGGTGTTCATTGGGATAACTTCTTACCCTTAGCGGAGTTTTCATACAATAATAGCTATCACTCAAGTATTGACATGGCCCCATTTGAAGCATTGTATGGGAGGAGATGTAGTCTCCCATTGGTTGGTTTGATGCATTTGATGTTAGACCTGGGGTACTGTGACCTTAGAGGGATTCATTGCAGGAAGTGAAATCTATTCAAGAAGCTTTTAAGTGGCGCAAAGTAACGCAAGGAGATATGCGATCGGAAAGGTAAGACTTGGAGTTTATGGAGGGTGAGCAAGTCTTGCTGAAGGTTTCGCCCATGAAACGGTGTGATGCGGTTTTGTAAAAGAGGTAAGCTAAGCCCAAGGTATAATTGGACCATTTGAAGTACTTTTAGCGTGTAGGGGAGGTGGCTTATGATTAGCCTTGCCTCCAGGACTGTCAGGAGTGCATCCGGTATTTTATTGTGTCTATGTTGAAAAGATACCATGGGGATGGAAACTAAATCATTCATTGGGATTCGGTTCTGCTTGATGAGAATTTGTCTTATGAGGAGGAGCCTGTTGCCATTCTAGATAGAGAAATTCGCAAGTTGAGATCAAGGGAGATTGCATCCATCAAAGTTCAATGGAAGAATCGACTAGTTGAAGAGGCCACTTGGGAGAAGGAGGATGATATGCAAGAAAGATACCCACACCTATTTACAGATTCAGGTACTCCTTTTCGCCCTTGTTTTTCTTCTTGTGATCTTTCGAGGACGAACGATGGGTAAATTGGTATCTATTGCAACGACCTGTTTAGTCGTTTTGAGCAGCAGATTTTATTTCTGGAAAAACTGTCTTGGTCGACGGATCCCAAGACGGACCGTCATGGGCACGACGGACCGTCGAGGGGGTCTCGTTCAAAAACACTTAGAATTCTGAAATTTGGGTACTAAAATCGACTCTCTGAACTCCGTGACGGAATGGCATGACGGACCGTCGCAGGCACGATGGACCGTCACAAACCTTTCCACAGAATTAACTC
Organism: Solanum peruvianum; assembly: GCA_027705065.1. Taxonomy (NCBI): domain Eukaryota; kingdom Viridiplantae; phylum Streptophyta; class Magnoliopsida; order Solanales; family Solanaceae; genus Solanum; species Solanum peruvianum. The sequence goes on from JAKWJD010000060.1 coordinate 9,962, forward strand.
TCTGAACTTTGTGATGGACCTGCAAAACGGACCGTCACAGTCATGACGGACCGTCACAGGTTGCATAACCCAGACTGGGTCGGATTTCTGTTAAAGTTTTTAAAGGGGCGTTTTGGACTATTCATGCTGATAATTATAAAGTTTGTGGATTAATGTTAATAATTCAATTTCTTGGGGGTTAAAGGAGATAACCTTGAAATAATTAGTTGGTCATTTTTATCATCTTTTATACTTAATTATATGACTATTAGGGTAAAAGAAAGAGGGTTTGAATAAGAAAAATAGAAAGAACAAGAGAGGGGAGAAACTAACTGTGAGAGAGAAGAAGACGCAGCTTTGGGGGAGATAGCTTGTTGATCACAATTCTTCGGTGGAGGTAGGTTATGGTTTATACTATCTTTTAGTAAACTCTTAATAGCGAATGATATGTATTGGGTAGTTTTATAAAGTCTTCGATATGCTTAATTGTGTGCTTGCATGATGTGATTACATAATTGTGGTGAATTAGCATGATGAGGCTATTGAATCTTAAATCCTAAATTTACTTTGTTAATGATGATGCCTTGGTATAAAAAAAGGCTTGATGAACTAAGTAATGATATGATGATGCCTTGGTATAAAAGAAGGCTTGATGAACTAAAGTAATGAGATTAGAGGATCGCGTGTCACGTTTCGACACCAGGATAGTAATAGAGGATCGGGTGTCACGTTCCGACACCAGGATAGTATATGGATCGGAGTGTCACGTTCCGACACCAGGATAGTATATGGATCGGAGTGTCACGTTCCGACACCAGGATAGTATATGGATCGGGTGTCACGTTCCAGCACCAGGATAGTGTATGGATCGGAGTGTCACCTTCCGACACCAGGATATTATATGGATCGGGTGTCACGTTCCGGCACAAAGATAGTATATGGAACGGAGTGTCACGTTCCGACACCAAGATAGTATATGGATCGGAGTGTCACGTTTCGACACCAGGATAGTAGTAGTGGAGTAGAGTGTCACGTACCGACACAAGAGGAATAAAGATAGTGAATCTTGAATTATGATAATATACTAAATTGTAAAGAACTAATTCCCAAATGAGTGTGATGGGGAGGCTTGAGTCCTCATTAATGTGATTTGTGTTGTGACCAAAGGTTATAGTAATTGTTAATGTCGCCTGTTAAGAATATTAGTTGATTTTATGTTATTATCTGATATATATTGCTTTCTATTTTGAGTTGGCCGATGATACCTACTCAGTACTTCTGCCTTGTCTTGACCCCTACTTGTATTTGTTTTTCTTTGTTAATTGTGGAGTGCAGCAAACGTGCCATCGTCTTCAACTCAACCGCAACTCTAGCCAGTCTTCATCAAGCCAGATTTCAGGGTGAGCTATTGCTTCTAGCTTGGACTGGATCTTCTCTTCATGTCTTGATGCCTTGAACTTCGGCATGGACTAGCTTTTTATTATTTTAGCTTCTTAGATACTCTTAGATTTAGTAATTTGACGATAGAAGTTCTTGTTGTGATGACTTCCAGATTTTGGGAATAATGATTGATAAAGTTTAGAAGTTATTTAATTGATTTCGTTAATGAGTTTTAAGTCTTCCGCATTATATTTTGTTCATTAAGGTTGAAATGTTGGGGTTTAGATTGGTTGGTTCGCTCACATAGTAGGATAAGTGTGGGTGCCACTCGCGGCTCGTTTTGGGTCGTGACAAACTTGGTATCAGAGCATTATGTTCGTTGGTCTCATCACACAAGAATGAGTCTAGTAGAGTCGTAAGGAACGGTAGGGGGACGCCTTTACTTTTCTTTGAGGGGCTATAAGACTTAAGGAAAATTCCATTCTTTCTTTCTTTCTTTCGTGCTATTACTTGGATCCAATTGGTATCTAGGTGATACAAATTGGTATCTGACCATCTTCACTCTATTTCGCAGATGGTTAGAACTAGAGTAACAACGGCACCAACACCAACACCTGCAAGACAAGATGCAACTGAGCCAGCCAGTGGGGCTGTAGCTCGAGGAGGATTAGTGGCAAGAGTCCGTGGTAGAGGTCGCGGTAGGACGTCCTCTAGAGGAAGAGGACAAGCATCTGGCCCGTCTAGTACTAGGGCGGTGACTCCTCCACCGACTGAGGAAGTAGTAAGAGAGGGTGAGGAAGGGGAAAGTGAGCAAGTGCAGAATGAGGAATTACCACCCCAACCTACCGTAGAGATGATTAATCAGGTTCTAGCTTATCTTAGCGGGTTATCTAATCAAGGCCAGACACCTCCAGTGTTTTCTGTACCAGCACCTCAGGTTCTGGAAGTACGACAAGCCGCTGCTGAGGCTCCCCGCATGGATGCCTCATTGGAAATAGCCACGTTTCCTCGTTTGACTACAGGGCCCATAATGACAAGTGACCAGCATGAACTTTTCAGTAAGTTCTTGAAATTGAAACCTCCAGTCTTCAAGGGTGCTGAATCTGAGGATGCTTACGATTTTCTGGTTGATTGTCATGAGTTACTACATAAAATGGGCATAGGGGAACGATTTGGCGTTGAGTTTGTAACCTATAAGTTTCAGGGAAATGCCAAAATGTGGTGGCGGTCACATGTTGAGTGTCACCCGCACAGGCACCACCTATGACTTAGGCGTCATTCTCTAGCTTTTTTATGGAGAAGTATATCCCTCGGACCTTGAGGGATAGGAGGAGAGATGAGTTCTTGAGCCTAGAGCAAGGCAAGATGTCGGTGACTGCGTATGAGGCTAAGTTTCGTGCATTATCCAGGTATGCCACCCAGCTTTGTTTCAGTCCACAAGAACGGATTCGCCGTTTTGTGAAGGGGTTGAGGTCAGATTTTTGGATTTCAGCCTTACAGGTAGCGGCTACAGCAAAATCCTTTCAGGAAGTGGTAGACTTCGTGATAGAGGTGGAAGCAGTGAAGCCAGATGACTCCACCATGACATCGACATCAAAAAGGTTTCGTAAGGGAGGTGAGTTTAATGGTTCTTACTCCAGAGGGCAGGGTTCAGGAGGTTATCCAGCCCGACCTATTGAGTCTTCACTGCAGACTGTAGTTGGGGGTCCACCGCATACCGGTCAACACTTCTCTGAATCCACAGAGTGTTATGGATGTGGGGATACTGGACACATTAAGAGGCATTGTCCAAAACAGAGTTACAGACCTCAAATAGTCAGAGGTAGAGCTGGTCATGGAAGAGGCCGTATTCTGGAGGACGTGTTGGCCGAGGTAATGGTGTTCACCAAAACGGCCGGGGTGATGGGTAAACTGGAGCTACTACAACACCACATGGTAGGGGCAACGGGCAGAAAGGTGATAGGGCCCATTGTTACGCTTTCCCCGGGCGGTCTGAAGCGGAGACATCTGATGCTGTTATCACAGGTAATCTTTTGGTTTGTGATTGCATGGCTTCTGTATTATTTGATCCTGGCTCCACATTTTCATATGTATCTTCCTCATTTGCTACTGGTCTTAATATACATTGTGAATTGCTTGACATGCCTATTCGTGTTTCTACTCCGGTGGGTGAGTCTTTGACAGTTGAAAAGGTATATAGGTCTTGTCTGGTGACTTTTGTGGGGAGCAATACTCATGTAGACTAGGTTATTTTAGAGATGGTTGATTTCGATGTAATTCTAGGTATGACTTGGCTTTCTCCAAATTTTGCAATCTTGGATTGTAATGCTAAAACTGTAACGTTGGCCAAGCCTGTGATAGATCGCTTAGTGTGGGAGGGTGACTACACTTCCACTCTAGTTCGTATCATCTCCTTTCTTCGTGCTAAGAGAATGGTTAGTAAAGGGTGTTTAGCGTTCTTGGCACACCTCAGGGATGATACTACCCAAGTACCTTCAATTGAGTCGGTTTCGGTAGTCCGTGAGTTTCTGGATGTGTTCCCCGCAGACCTTCCTGGTATGCCACCGGATAGGGATATTGACTTTTGCATTGATCTGGATCCGGATACTCGCCCCATTTCCATACCCCCTTATAGAATGGCTCTAGAAGAGTTAAGGGAGTTAAAGGCCCAACTTCTAGAGCTGTTAAGTAAAGGTTTCATTAGACCAAGTGCATCCCCTTGGGGTGCTTCGGTGTTATTTGTGAAGAAGAAGGATGGGAGTTTTCGGATGTGCATTAGACTACCGGCAGTTGAACAAGGTAACTATTAAGAACAAGTATCCCATTCCTCGCATTGATGACTTGTTCGATCAGTTACAAGGTGTTTGTGTCTTCTCAAAGATTGACTTGAGATCCGGTTATCATCAATTGAAAATACGGGCAACGGATATGCCAAAGATTACTTTTCGAACCAGGTATGGGCATTACGAATTTTTAGTAATGTCTTCTGGTCTTACGAATGCCCCTGCTGCTTTCATGTGCTTAATGAACGGGATTTTTAAGCCATATCTGGATCTCTTTGTGATCGTATTTATTGATGATATACTGATATACTCCAAGAGTAAGAAGGAACATGAGGAGCATTTGAGAATTGTGTTGGAACTATTAAGGGAGAAAAGGCTCTATGCCAAATTCTCCAAGTGTGAGTTTTGGGTAGATTCAGTGTCCTTCTTGGGGCACGTGGTTTCTAAGGATGGAGTGATGGTGGATCCTTCTAAGATTGAGACAGTGAAGAATTGGGTAAGACCTACTAATGTGTCAGAAATAAGGAGATTGTTGTTTAGCAGCTACTACCGTCGATTTGTCAAGGATTCTCTTCTATTGCTTCCCAATTGACGAACTTGACTAAGCAGAATGTTCCATTTGTATGGTCGGATGAATGTGAGGAAAGCTTTCAGAAACTCAAGACCTTGCTGACTACTGCACCTATCCTTACCTTGCCAGTAGAGGGTAAGAACTTTATTGTTTATTGTGATGCATCCTATTCTGGTTTGGGTGCAGTGATAATGCAAGAGAAGAATGTAATTGCTTATGCTTCGAGGCAATTAAAGGTGCATGAACGTAACTATCCTACCCATGATTTGGAGTTGGCTGTGGTAGTGTTTGCATTAAAGCAATGGAGACACTATATGTATGGGGTTAAGTGTGAAGTCTATACGGATCATCGTAGCCTACAGTATGTCTTTACTCAGAGGGATTTGAATTTGAGACAGAGGAGGTGGATGGAACTATTGAAGGACTATGATGTTACCATCTTGTATCACCCAGGAAAGGCTAATGTTGTGGCAGACGCCTTAAGTAGAAAAGCAGGGAGCATGGGTAGTTTAGCCCACTTACAAATTTCTAGACGCCCGTTGGCTAGAGAAATCCAAAACTTGGCTATTGACTTTATGAGGCTAGAAGTAAATGAGAAGGGAGGATTTTTGGCCTGTGTGGAGGCAAGATCTTCTTTTCTTGACAAGATCAAGGGAAAACAGTTTGATGATGAGAAACTAAGCCCAATTCGGGATATGGTGTTGCGAGGAGAGGCTAAAGAGGCAATAATTGATGAGGAAGGTGTTTTGAGGATTAAGGGAAGGGTATGTGTGCCCCGTGATGATGATTTGATCCATACTATTCTTACAGAGTCTCATAGTTTCGGATATTCTATACATCCTGGTGCAACCAGGATGTACCGTGACCTAAAGCAACACTTTTGGTGGAGTAGAATGAAGCGCGACATTGTTGATTTTGTTGCCAAATGTCCAAATTGTCAACAAGTAAAGTATGAACACCGAAGGCCCGGAGGAACACTTCAGAGAATGCCCATTCCTGAATGGAAGTGGGAGAGAATTGCAATGGACTTCGTGGTTGGTCTTCCAAAGACGTTGGGTAAGTTTGATTCTATTTGGGTAATTGTGGACAGATTAACTAACTCTGCTCACTTCATTCCGGTCAAGGTGACCTACAATGCAGAGAAGTTTGCCAAACTCTATATCTTAGAAATTGTTCGATTGCATGGAGTTCCACTTTCCATCATATCAGATAGAGGTACGCAGTTTACTTCTAAGTTTTGGAGAACATTGCATGCGGAATTAGGTACTAGGTTGGACCTTAGTACTGCATTTCACCCTCAGACCGATGGTCAGTCTGAGCGAACGATTCAGGTATTGGAAGATATGCTTCGTGCATGTGTGATAGAATTTGGTGGTCATTGGGATAACTTCTTACCCTTTGCGGAGTTTTCATACAATAATATCTATCACTCAAGTATTGACATGGCCCCATTTGAAGCATTGTATGGGAGGAGATGTAGGTCTCCCATTGGTTGGTTTGATGCATTTGATGTTAGACCTTGGGGTACTGACCTTTTGAGGGATTCATTGGAGAAAGTGAAATCTATTCAAGAAAAGCTTTTAGCGGCGCAAAGTAGGCAAAAGGAATATGCAGATCGAAAGGTTAGAGACTTGGAGTTTATGGAGGGTGAGCAAGTCTTGCTGAAGGTTTCGCCCATGAAAGGGGTGATGCGGTTTGGTAAAAGAGGTATGCTAAGCCCAAGATATATTGGACCATTTGAAGTACTTAAGCGAGTAGGGGAGGTGGCTTATGAATTAGCCTTGCCTCCAGGACTGTCAGGAGTGCATCCGGTATTTTATGTGTCTATGTTGAAAAGATACCATGGGGATGGAAACTAAATCATTCGTTGGGATTCGGTTCTGCTTGATGAGAATTTGTCTTATGAGGAGGAGCCTGTTTCCATTCTAGATAGAGAAATTCACAAGTTGAGATCAAGGGAGATTGCATCCATCAAAGTTCAATGGAAGAATCGACTAGTTGAAGAGGCCACTTGGGAGAAGGAGGCTTATATGCAAGAAAGATACCCACACCTGTTTACAGATTCAGGTACTACTTTTCGCCCTTGTTTTTCTTCTTGTGATCGTTCGAGGAAGAACGATGGGTAAATTGGTATCTATTGTAACGACCTGTTTAGTCGTTTTGAGCAGCAGATTTTATTTCTGGAAAAACTGTATTGGTCGACGGATCCCAGGACGGATCGTCATGGGCACGACGGACCGTCAAGGGGGTCTCGTTCCAAAACACTTAGAATTCTTAAATTTGGGTACTGAAATCGACTCTCTAAACTCCGTGACAAAATGGCAGGACGGACCATCGTAGGCACGACGGATCGTCACAAACCTTTCCACAGAATTAAATCTTTGAACTTTGTGACTGACCTGCAAAACAGACTGTCACAGTCATGATGGACCGTCACAGGTTGCGTAACCCAGACTGGGTCGGATTTATGTTAAAGTTTTTAAAGGGGCGTTTTGGACTATTCATGCTGATAATTATAAAGTTAGTGGATTAATGTTAATAATTCAATTTCTTGGGGGTTAAAGGAGATAAACTTGGAATAATTAGTGGGTTATTTTTATCATCTTTTATACTTAATTATATGACAATTAGGGTAAAAAAAAGAGGGTTTGAATAAGAAAAATAGAAAGAACAAGGAGAGGGAGAAACGAACGAGAGAGAGAAGAAGAACGCAGCTTTGGGAAGAGAGCTTGTTGATCAAAATTCTTCGGTGGAGGTAGGTTATGGTTTATACTATCTTTTAGTAAACTCTTAATAGCGAATGATATGTATTGGGTAGTTTTATAAAGTCTTCTATATGCTTAATTGTGTGATTGCATGATATGATTACATAATTGTGATGAATTAGCATGATGAGGCTATTGAATCTTGAATCCTAAATTTACTTTGTTAATGATGATGCCTTGGTATAAAATAAGGATTGATGAACTAAGTAATGAGATTGATGATGCCTTGGTATAAAAGAAGGCTTGATGAACTAAAGTTATGAGATTAGAGGATCGGGTGTCACGTTCCGACACCATGATAGTAATAGAGGATCGGGTGTCACGTTCCGACACCAGGATAGTATATGGATCGGAGTGTCACATTCCGAAACCAGGATAGTATATGGATCCGAGTGTCACGTTCCGACACCAAATAGTATATGGATCGGGTGTCACGTTCCGGCACCAGGATAGTATATGGATCGGAGTGTCACGTTCCGACACCAGGATAGTATATGGATCGGGTGTCACGTTCCGGCACTAGGATAGTATATGGATCGGAGTGTCATGTTCCGACACCAGGATAGCTATGGATCGGAGTATCACGTTCCGACACCAGGATAGTAGTAGTGGAGCGGAGTGTCACGTACCGACACAAGAGGAATAAAGATAGTGAATCTTGAATTATGATAATATACTAAATTGTAAAGAACTAATTACCAAATGAGTATGATGGGGAGGCTTGAGTCCTCATTAATGTGCTTGGTGTTGTGACCAAGGGTTATAGTAATTGTTAATGTCGCCTGTTAAGAATATTAGTTGATTTTATGTTATTATCTGATATATATTGCTTTCTATTTTGAGTTGGCCGATGATACCTACTCAGTACTTGTGCCTTGTACTGACCCCTACTTGTATTTGTTTTTCTTTGTTAATTGTGTAGTGCAGCAAACGTGCAATCGTCTTCAACTCAACCGCAACTCTAGCCAGTCTTCATCAAGCCAGATTTCAAGGTGAGCTATTGCTTCTAGCTTGGACTTGATCTTCCTCTCCATGTCTTGATGCCTTGAACTTCCGGTATGGACTAGATTTTTATTTATTTTAGCTTCTTAGATAAATTTTAGAAGTTATTTAATTGATTTCGTTAATGAGTTTTAAGTCTTCCGCATTATATTTTGTTCATTATGGTTGAAATGTTGGGATTTAGATTTGTTGGTTCGCTCACATAGTAGGATAAGTGTGGGTCACACTCGCGGCTCGTTTTGGGTCGTGACAATTACAAATTTGTTACGTCCATATTCATGTATCACAAGATACATGTACTCAAAATTATGTTAATTTATTTTAGAAACACTCTACACGTTATGTTATAATATTAAGAATCTTACAAAATTAATTTGGTGCGGCCAAATTCATTTATCTCAATATACATGTACTCAAAATTATGTTAACGATGTGAATCATATGTATCTAGGATACATAGACAAATCTCGCGGCCCTTTTAGGGTTGGGCTAGGTTGGACATTTTAAGACACTCTTTCAACTGAAAGACAAACCCATCCTACCTCATCGAATTCCCTGAGCCGCAAAACATGGGCCGAGGGGGATAGGCTGCCTATTTTTGTCAACTCCAAAGATAACACTAAATAAGAGTAACTAAACTAACCTAGTGTTTTAAAACGTAAAACTTAAAACAGTGACATATTAATAGAAATGGAGGGACGATAAGATAGTGGCTACATGATTTAAATGACGACGCTGCTCACATTGGAGGGAATTTGACAAAAAATTGACATTAAGGTTTCAAAATAAATGGGCGGTGACATAAGTCTTAGGTATTGGGTGTAGGTGAAAATTATGTGATTAAAGATTAAGGACTGTGGAGTTGCCCTCAAGTGTATGAGTAAATAGTTTTGTCCACTTATTTAAATGAAGTGTAAAAGGGTAAATTAACTAAAAACTTAATTTAACAAAGTTTGGTAGGATTTAAAATTGGGCGGAAGCCACTACCAAGTTTTACCAAAAGGGTAAATAAAATATTTACCCCCACCTCTCGTCGTATTGTTCTTCTTCTTCCTCTTCCTTCTCCTCTTCCTCTTCTTCTTCTTCTTCTTCTTCTTCTTCTTGATTTCTTGCTTGCCTTTCTTCCCGTTCTCTTGATATTTTTTCTTCTTCTTTTCGTACATTATTGGTCTTGGCTTCTAGTCCTTGACATTTCTTCTTTTCTTCTTCTTGAATCAGATTTATCTAATTTAATCAGTAGACCAAATTTTGTTCTGGATCAATTGAAATTACTTTATAACTGATTGGGTAACACACCATTGTTTGGATCAGTAAAATTAATAGTTCTTTAAAATCATTCATCATCATATGGGAACCTTCAATATTTTCAATAATTTGCATTCGCGTTTCGAACAGATTGCTATATGTTGCAACAATTGTCTATTGAAAAAAAATTATAGCTATATGTAGCAACGACATAGAAATATGTTGAAACATATAGATTACACAAGCTACAAAATATAAGTTAGATATGCAACAACATATGACTTACTTGTCGCAACTGATATGATAGTTATACAACACCCCTGTAGATTAATGTGTCAAGTGTTATAGCATATTTTTAGTGCTTAATTATGGTTTAAAGTACTTAATTTTGTCAAATTTGACATTTTTCCATTCCTAAATTGTTCAATCTATCGATTAAGTCTTCTATGAAGTGTTATACGTGGCAACATATGCACGTTTTGCTGGAAAAATTGCAATTAAATTGTAATATGTGGCAATATATGTAGAGCATTAAATTATCTTTCGGGGTTAATTCAATTAAATTATAACCTAATTCAATTTGAAACAGTAATATATAGTCCTACAACATGTTTAAGTACAAAATTATGATCTAATACAACAACCCATCAACTCTATCAATTATTTTTACAAAGACTATCATACCACTAGTTCATCATACAATGCCCAAGTAACTAAATATGATAGTTATATAACACTCTCGGAAATCCTTGTTTCAAGTATTATAACACATTTTTGTTGCATAATTATGGTCCAAAATACTAAAATTTTGTCCAATTTGACATTTTTTCATTCTAAATTTCTCAATTTATCGATTAAGACATCATTTAAATGACATATGTGACAAAATATGCACGTTCTGTTGGAAATATTGCAATAGGCATGTCATATGTGGTAACATATGTATATCATAAAATGGTATTTGAGGGGTTAATTTAATTAAATTGTCACCTAATTCAACATTCAACACTAATATATGGTCTTACAACATGTGTAAGTACAAAATTATAGTCTAATAAAACAACATTACTCAATTCTATCAATTTTTTATACAAAGATTATCATATCTCTAGTTCACATACAATGACCAAGTAACTTCATATGATATATATACACCCTTGTAAATTGTTGTTCCAGGTGTTATAACATATTTTTATAGCTTAATCATGTTTCAAAGTACTAAAATTTTGTCCAATTAGATATTTTTCTATTCTTAAATTGTTCAACTTATCGACTAACTTATTCTTGAAGTGACATATGAGGCAACATATGCACGTCCTCTTGGAAAAATTACAACATACATGTCATATTGTGCAATATTTGTATATCATGAAATGATCTTTTGGGGGTTAATTCAATTAAACTATCCCCTAATTAAAAATGTTACACTAATACATAATCATACAACATTTCCAAGTATAAAAATATGGTCTAATACAAAAAATTTCATCAATTATTTTTACAAAGACTATGATACAACTAGTTCATCATACAATGATCAAGTAACTTGATATGATAGTTATATAATATCCACGCAAATTGTTATTCCAAGTGTTATGACATATTTTTATTGTTTAATTTTGTCCAAAGTATTAAATTTGGCCTAAATTGCATTTTTCATTTCTAAATCACTCAATTTATCGATTAAACCAATCTTGAAGTGACATATGTGGCAACATACGCACGTTATGTTGGAAATATTGCAACAAATATGTTATATGTATTAACATATTAATATCCTAAAATGTGTCTTTTGGGGTTATATTAATAAAATCCTAACCGAATTCAACATGTAACACTAAATATAGTCATATAACATGTCTAAGTATAAAATTATGGTCTTGAACAACAACCTTCATCAATTATATCAATTATTTTTACAAAATCTATCATACAATGAGTTCATTATACCAAGTGTTAAAATATATTTTTATTGCTTAATTATGGTTCAATGTACTAAAATTTGGTCCAATTTGATATTTTTTAATTCCTAAATTGCTCAATTTGTCGATTAACCCATCCTTAATATGTCATATGTGGCAACATATACATGTTTTGTTGGAAAAATTGCAACATATAAATCATATGTGGCAACATATATTCCTTATGAAACACGTAATGGTAAGAACCTAATATCCCAGCGTAGTCGCCATTCTGTTGCGCCCCATTTTTTGTAAAAACAGATTTGTGCTCGACCTAACAATACTTTTGGAATTTTGAGTTTGGACTCGCCACCTAACGAATTAAGGCGCGTTAGAGCACCTATCTAACCGAACTAGTCTAGCTAAGGTCAAAGAAACAGAGATCAGGGTAAGGGTTCAAATTACCTCGAGTGGAAGGTGTTAGACATTCGTCGAGGTCCACAAATGTTGGTTCCAGCCGTATCTCATGAAATATATGTGGGGATTACAAGGAGAAAATAAGGTCACTTCATTTATTAGTTAATTATTAGCATGCTCTCTAAGTGATAATAATTATAAAACAATTAAGATTAGTTTATTGTTTTAATTTTAACATACAAGGCTAGGTGATAGCAATAAATACACAATCAAGCTTATTTATATTTTTATTTTAACATACGAGACTATGTGATAAACAAATCGAAAAAATACCTCATGTTATTATTTTAATTAATTTTTAAACATGCAAGTCTAAGTGATAAAATATCAACAATTGAGAAATAAATTTATTATTTCTAATTAATAACTTAAGCATGCAAAGCTAAGTGATGAAAACAAATAAAACATCAGATAAAAATTTAAAGATAACCGATGGGATAGAAAAGAGACAAATAAATAAGCAAACAATTTTATTATATTTTGTTTTAATCTACCCCAAATAAATATAGTTTAAAAACAAACAAGTAAAGGGATAAAAGGAAAGGGAGACTCTAAGAGACTTTTTGGATCAGCACTCGACTTTTTTTAATTATTTTTTCGATAGGTTGCCATATAGGGACAGACAAAAACAAAGTTTGTCTTTTCAAGCCTGAATTGATGCCACCATCTCAATAGGGACCCTACCCCACCACCACATACATTTCGTACCTAAAAGGTACCTAATTGTCCCAACTTGATTGTCCAACAGGCATTTGAATCATTAAGGGTGAGTTTAGACAAAATAAAATATAAGGCTCTCCTAGACACCAAGTTAAACAAACAAGGCAAACAACATGGTCATTTAAGCAATACAATGGCCTCTAAAAATCAATAAGACATGCTTGCAAACAAAAAATAATTGTGAAGGTTTCATGTTAAGTGTGTGAACATACAAATAGAAAATTATAGTAAACAAGAATTTAATTATGAGAGGGCAAATATGAAATATGGATGTAGTTTTTAATATGAACTTTAAAGTGAGCAACAACTAGTGACATGATAGATTTTATTTTATTTCCAAGTGTAGTAAAAGGATGTGATCCAAATACACATATATTTAAAACAGTAGAGAATTTAATTATTAATGCAAAATTTAACTTAGGACAACAAAATTTTATTTATTTAGGAGAAAATTTATTGTTGAAAGAAAAAAGAAAGTAGTAGCAAAATACTATGAGTACACAAAATTATTTTAAACAATGTTTAACATGCAAAAATTAGTTAATTGAGAGCATTTTATATTAACAAATTTATTTATTAATGAAAAAATTATGTTTAAGAGATAGTAAACCTTTTAGATGCAATAAATCAATAGGAATTGTTTGTTTTAAAAATATCAAAAATATGCACCATGAATTTTATTTTAGTTATTGATACGCTGAAAATTCATAAGCCTATTGACATGACCTCTAGGTGTTTAATATACTGAAATGACAAAGTAAAAAATAAATCAATTATGAACATGCTAAAATTAGTTACACATGACTTTTAAGTGATTTAATAATCAACACATTTAAATAAGACCTATAGGCATGTTTTCTAACCCCAAATGACATAGGAATGCATAAATTCTATAGACATGATTTATTTAATGAGTAACTAAAATGCACACAAATTATTAACTTAAGATATTAGTGAATTAGTCATAACTCATTATTAAACACGCCAAATTGGATCAAGTTAAGTTTAAACATTAATTGGGAATATTAACTAAATGGTTGAGCGAATATGATTTGCTTTTTTTTTTTATTTGTTTTGATTAGATCTAAAATTATTTTATTACATAAACATTAATCAAACAAATTATGAACTTATAGGCATGCTTTTTAACAGAAACAAGTTTGCAATAAATACAAAACTAACACATAATTCCCCTCCCTAGGCGACCCAAATTGCTTCATATATAAGAGTTGTTTTAGAGTTATAAACATATTGTAATAAAAATAATAGATGAAAATACACACAACATTAAAATAAACAAAGCTTTGTCCGAAATTTCTTTTAGAACACTCTTCATCATATTGAACCTTAAGTCCAAAACCTGCTAGAATAAGTAAGGTAACACCATATACAATGGAAGAATGATTGTAATGTAAAATATTCATAGTAACAAATTACTCTCATATATACATATAAAAACAACACACTACTTTTATTCCCAACACACAATAATAATAATAAATGCAAAACAAAAAATTAAAAATAAATAGAGCGCTGACCAAAAAATGCTAATTAAGAATACTAACCGGTTAAGCAGAAAAGACATAGTAGCAATGGAAACAAGTTGGTCCAACTTCTATTCGAACAAAAGCAAAGTAGCAAAGTAGCAAAGAAGAGAACATGAATATTTTACCGGAATCTTAATTTATTTTTTAAGAGTAGCAAGAGAGCAATGAGAGAGTGAGGAGTCTAGTTCTTTTGTTGAGAGAGAGAATGAATGAGTTTAGTGTGAGTTGGGAGAATGTGGGTTCTTCTCAAGATGTGAGAGTGTGAGAAAAACTTGTTAGACAATCAATGTGAGTGAATGAACAAATGAGTAGAGGGTCTTGTCTATATAGAAATGAGGGGGAGCAAACAAGGAAAAGAAATATTCAAGGAAATCAATTAATTATCACATTTTCCTTATATTAAAGGAGAGCCAAATAAGAAAAATTATAATTATTTTTTACCAAATATAAGCTAGTAAGAATAAAAGTTAGCAAAAATAATAATATTTTCTCTTAAATAAAAGAGCCCAAATCGGATTTTTTAAAAAAATTATGTTACCAAATGTAAACAAATAGAAAAAATATTTTCCTTAAATTAATAAAATTATTCTTGTCAAATAGGAGTCAACTTCCGAAGATCACACAACCTACAATTTTACCATATAGGAACAAGTTTTATGATATGGCAAGAGTATCATTTCAATTCCTAATTGAACAAAAGGATCATGCAAATTAGCAAGTTGATATGCAATTGAAAGAATGTACTTAGTATTACCACATCGAGAACAAATATAAGCATACCACAACTTGGGGAATATAGGCATCACATTGATTTAGGAGATAATCAATTTAAAAGCGAGGTCAGTAATTCCAAATAAAAAAATACTAATGCTTTCAACAGATCAACCAATTGCAAAGAAACTGATAATAGATATACAAAATATTCTAACATCAGAAAAATTTCAGCAAAACTACTTATGATAAGACAGATAGCAATTTAGTTCCTTCTAGGATGTATATAAAGTAAAATATACATGGAAAATACATTTATATAAAAATAAAGAGCATGTCGAGGACCAACAACTAAGATTATTAAGAGATTAATTACAATTAACAAACTTGGACGGATCTGCTGAAGATCCGTCTTTGACCAACTCAAATGTTTTCACAAGGCTTCGCCGAGTAGTTCTTTTTGGAGCTGTTGCCTAGTGGTCTTGCAAAAGAGAAGAGAAACAAAAAAAAAGAAGGGAGAAGGGCAAGAGGAGATGAAGATGTCGGCTGCTGTTGTCGGCTGTCCTCGTCGTGGAGATGATGGTGGTTGTTGTTCACGCATCCGGAGTTTCTCGAAGGTGCTGCTTTCGGCGGTGGCTGCAACCTATAAAAGAAGTAGGAGAAGAGGAGGGAGAAGAGAAGAGGGACGAGAGGGAGAATAGAAAGAGGGACAGAGAGAAGGAGAGGGGAAGAGGGGTGTCAACGGGTTGTTCTTCGTCGGAGAATGGCAAGGAGAGTGGAGGGAGTGGCGGCTGACGAGGAGAGGGGATGAAGAAGGAAGAGAGATGGGAGAGGGAGAGAAGAGAGGGAGGAGAAATGGAGGAAGAGAGAAGGAGGAACAGAATAGGGAACGAGATTGGAGAAGAGAGAGGCAGGAGGGAGAACATAAAGGAGGAGAGGTTACGAATATGGTAGAAGGCGATGGGGAGAAAGATGGAGGAAGGGGAACAACGGGAGACGGGAGAAGGATGGGAGAGAGAAAGAAGGGAAGAAGAGGGAAAGAAAGAGAAGAGCAAAACGAGAGGGAGAAGAAGAGAGAAGGAGGGGGGTCGCCGGGGAAATAGAAGGGAGGAGGAGCGACAGGAGAGAGGAGGCGTTTGTTGAGAGAGGGGAGAAAAAGGTAAAAATTGAAAATCTTCTTAGGTTTAGATCTTTGATAGTTAAAATTGGGAAAAAGAAGGATTTGATCTCAACCGTTGATTTAATAAGAGATGAAGGGTTAAGATTCTATTAAGAAAATAGATGGATGAGATTAAAAGATGGTATGTATTGAAATAAGATTGGATTGAATATGGAATGACTACAATTGCAATTAAATTGACTAAAATTGAAAAGAAAAGGTGACTATAATTTAAAAATAAAATTTGAATTAGAGTTGATAGAATTTAAAGAAATTAAAATAAAATACATTATGATTTAAAAAAATTTAAGGAAAGTGTAGGAATTACTATGTAACTAAAATACTACAGATATTAAAATATTTTTATATTATTGAAAATCATATAAATTTTAAAAAATTTGAAATTCATTAATAATTTTAAAATATTTTAATAATATTACGATAATTTTATAAAGTAAAACATACTAAAATATATAATTTTCAAGTAAAATTGACTAAAAATTCTAAACTTTAAATAAATTTAAACTACGTATTTAATCGAATAGTATTCCTAAAAATGGTTAAAGGTCGGTCAAAATTTGGTGTCAACAGCTGCCCCTTGGTTGATTGAGAATGAAGAATGAATTGTGAGGCAAGCAACGTTGACTTAGTAACCGATTTTGTCTGACCGACGACAGATGTCAACGGGATCAATTGAAGCAATGTAGACTTGAAAAAGGGTACGACCGATACTTTGGTATTAAGCCGCTTGCATATCTCTGGTTATATGAGAATCATGTCGTGTGTAGTTCTAGATTCAAGATCAAATGAAACTCTTAAAAGTTGAAAGAGCGCTAAGGTATTCAGAGGGCACGATATCCGCTTGAATGGATTAGATTAGAGTAGCGAGAAGAGCGAGATTGAGAGGCTAAAATAGAATGACAGAGAAGCGAGAAGAGCATGACAGAGTGAGGTTATCAAACTTTGAGCAAGGTTCGGAGTATGAGTAGCAAAGAATTGATAGGGTCTTTGTTGTGATAGATTATAGCATGATAATTGTAATCAAGGGGCGATCGATCATATCTGCATATTCTAGATAAATGATAGCTTATAAATAGATAAAGTATGACCAACAATGATAAAATATGAGTTCTAAATAAATGACAAGAGGTGATAAGAAGCGTATTGTTTTGAGACGTAGTGCAAGCCTTGATAGTCTTTGGTTTAACTTCTTGAAGGATTAAAACCTATCTCCAAAGAATAACGTCAAACTCCAATAGATCTTATAATATAGAGATTTAATAATATAAACGGGAATGCCTGGTTGTAAGGTGGATGTACATAAGCATCCTGTTGCAAGTCAGAAGAGTCTAAATGTCATTTTGAGGAGGACAAGCCTAAGTGTCATTTTAAGGCAGACGACCTAAATGTCTTATAAAGCGGACAAACATATATGTCCTATGAGGCTGACGAGCCTAAATTTCATTTTAAGGCGGACAACCTAAATGTATTTTTAAGGCAAAAGACCCTAAATGTACCATTATGAGGCGGACGAGCCTAGATGTCGCATTGTAAGGCGGACAAGCCTATATGTTTCATTGTAACGCGGACGAGCCTAAATGTCGCATTCTAAGGCAGACGAGCCTAGATGTTGCATTGTAAGGCGGACGATCCTAAATGTCGCATTGTAAGGCGGACGAGCCTAGATTTCGCATTGTAAGGCGGACGAGCCTAAATGTCGCATTGTAACACGGACGAGCCTAGATTTTGCATTGTTAGGAGAACGAGCCTAGAAGTCCTATTGTAAGGTGGACGAGTCTAAATGTCATTTTGAGGTAGACGAGCCCAACTGAAGAAACGGTAGGTCACACTTCAACACTTCCCCTCAAGGTAGTGAATAGAGGAACGGTTACTCCTAACTTGCTTTAAATATCCAATAAAAAGCTTTTAATACACAACAAAAACTTTTTTTGTCAATGCTTTTGTATATTGATGTTGTTGTTGCCGAATATCGAACAAAAAAAAAACAATGAATACCTAGCAAAAAATTATTTTGTCAATGCTTTGGTATTTTGATGTTGTTGTTTCTTCTCCCCTACCGTTTTGGACAGATAATACTATGTTATGGTTTTGTTATAACACTTATTTTCTTCCACTCCCATTATATCAAAGCATGCGAGAGCATTAAAAAAGTGATTAAAGATGAGATATGGTGTCTTACCTAAACCTCTAGCAAAATTAATTGCCTTTGTTGGTTGAATATATGCTTCTTTTTTTTTAAAAAAAAAAGAAGATTTTCCACATCTCCTTGGCAGTTGTGTAGCCTAAAAATAGGTGTTTTCTTTCTTCGGTAAAGGTGCTTGATATCTAACACATTAGAAACACACCTTTCTCCTTACAATCATCAATAGATCCACTATATTTTGCATCCATCTTAGCCGCTACAACTTTCCCAAAAGTCAGTCCAGTTAAACAACTATCTTTACATGGTTGATTCTCTGTGATATGAATCAATTGGGATATTTGTGTCCTCCTTATGAGGTAGTTTGCTGGCTTAAGTTTAATGAAACAAGAAACAATCATTTGGTGAAGTGATGAGGTTTCCATGGTTTTTGTAGAAGGTGTCATTGAAACATGTTTTTTTTTAATTCAATACTTAGAGAACGGAAGAACATAAATCTCTGATACCATGTCAAAATACATGTAGAAATCTTACATCTTGGACTAGAGAAATCAAGGATGTATTGATGTAATGACGTATTGATATATGGATCATATTGATGTATTGATGAAAACTAATGTTAAGTACATACTCCTTATACAAGGAGAGAATTGTAGAGTCCTAAGTTAACTATATTTAGAGTCCTACTACAATACTTATTACAACTATAATAATAACATAATTATAAATAATTAAATCCTAATTGTGCTATAATTCAAATATTAATCTAATCCTAGTGGTAATATAATTATAATCATAATAAAACTCTAGACGAAATATAATCCAAATAAATGTAATTGGTCTAATCCTAATGCGACTTTTATTCTTCAGCAGTGATGTAAACTCGTCGGTCAGCTTTGTTGGACCTGTTTCTTTGACATGTTCCAATCATCAGCTTCCTTCCTCATTAACACTTGTTGTGCCATGCCCGAGGCCTACACCCTGGACGTGGCCGAAATCCAACGACCATTGGTGGATTTGAGAGAACCTTTGGCCTGACTTACTCAACAAGGCGTAATGCTCAACTGAACTATCAAGAAATAGAACATAATTAAAAAGAATACTTAATATGATAGTCTAGCCAAAATGAAAATTAAGTATAAATACTTGAACATATGAAATTTCAAAGTAAATGAGACTCCAAACTGAATTACTTATTGTCTATGAAGCCTCTAAACTGACTGAGATGGATCTTTGGACAGACCCTGCAACATCCTAATGAACTAAGCTAGAAAAGCAATAAAAGGGATGTCCTCTGGAATAAAAGGAGGCTCACCAAGTGACTGCGAAGTGCTCAAGTAGATCAACATTGCACTACGTACTCACCCTAGTTTCCTGCGTCTGCATCATAAAATGATACAAGTGAGTTGAAATCAGTACATTGAATATACAATTATGCGAGTTGGAAGGCTAAACAAGCACTTAATTTTGAGGCGATTAAGATAAACTTACCTTGACTCTGCTCAATTCAAAAATATTTTTAACTCAAAATTTTATATAAAGAAATTGAAATCATAAGTTATTTATATAAATATTATAAAACAATAAAAAAAACTTAGTTCGTTAAAGAAATGCAATAACAAACTCAACATTACCTATATATTAAAGTAATATAACTTTTGTGGATAAATAGTGTCCCATTCCACTACCTACCGTAAGTAGAACACTCTTTTAGAAGACATAGTACATTCATTACTTTTGTGGAAATTATCTTAACTGACATAGACCATGAGAGCTAGACATTGAATCCCG
>JAKWJD010000061.1:0-42673 GCA_027705065.1 Solanum peruvianum
AGTAGTCCTCCTTCGTATAAAATGAGTTACTTAGAAGCAATTTCCTAATCTCTTAAATATATGCCCACATAGGTGTAGCTATTGGAGAGTCCATGTAATGGCTTAGAGAATGACTCTACCATAGGAAAGTACAGATCCATCATTCGATAAGGGTAAATGTCGGGATCCCATAGCTAGCTCTCATATACAATGTCAGTTAAATCTAAATCCCCAAAAAATTATATAATGTAATAAGTCTCCTAAAGATTTTACTACTTAGGATAGGTGATGGTATGGGACAATATTTTTCCATTGTAGATGTAGGCACTTGAAAAGGGAGTCTTAGTGTGTCTTTATGTGTAATATATAGATGTGTGCTTATGTAATGAAAGTGAAATTAGACGACTTAATTAATAATGTTAAGAAAGCATGTTAAAGTTATGTCTTGTATAATGAAGATTATGAATAATTATTGTGGTGTACCTAATCTGATGAAATCCTAAAAGATCACAAGGGGGAGTATTAGTATGGGATGCTATTTTAACATTTCCATTTTTGTAACTTGCAAGAACACTTGGAGAAGGGCACTTATGTGAAGTACCCAAATACAAGTATATTTGTCTAATGTCCACTTATAGGATGTGAACTTGTTACTCGTACGAAGTAAGCCTGAAATGAGTAGTCTCGAGGATCACTTAGATGCGCATCGAATGGATTTGATGAGATATTCCTTCATATCATACCTTAGTTAGTCTTAAAATATACTTATTTATAAAAACATCAAAGGTAATTAGTTCGTTGAAGATTTTTGAAATGGGTTCATTGTTAAGTTGTTTGATGTCACTATAACGTGCTCTTTATTGTTATGGAATTTCTATTTTAGGTATTGAATGGTAATTCATATGTTTTTTTACTATTTATTTATGATAGTTTTAATTATTTTTCCTTGAAGCTTTATTCTACTAAAATTCCCTTTGTGTGTTTTTGCATATGCCATACTTTGTACAACATTTTGTTCTATTGCCATGCTTTTCTATACTTTATAAGTATAGGTTGGAGGAAAGTTGAACATTAGAAGGAAAATATGAGAATCGACTCTCTCAAGAATAAGTATGTCCTCATATATACGAGGGCATAGTAATTATTTCTTTAGTTTCTACTATTAAGACATATAATGTATTTTTGTTCCATGTAAATGGTCGTATCCTTAAGATATTTAAGTTGTGTCTTTAAGATGACTTGTGAAGACGAGACTACTCTTTAGTATTTATGAAATACATTTCCTTATTATTATTATATCGTGAAATGTTTTTACTCAGCACTACTTTTCATGTCTTATGGAATGACTGATAGCAAAAAGGATAGTACAGGACCTACGAAAGATTATGTACACAATTGTTCTTACCCAAGGGTTTCCCAAACATATAGGGGGTACTTTTGGGTCATGACACACACTTAGTGGTCGGAGATAAATCCCCTAAAGAGCCGCCTATGACCAAAATGAGGGAGTGCAAGGATGGCCCGTCGTTTGGACTACGGCTCGTTGATGAACTTATTGATTGACATATGAAGAATATCTACAGGTGTCTCGCCTATGTGAGGGGCATTTGGGGAAATTCACCTATATTCCGAATGGAGTATTGGGCGGTTATTTATGTTTTTTTATTAGTTTTTGTTATTTTTTAACTCTTCACCCGAGATTAGAGTTCAAAATCAAAATAAAAACTCAATATCTTTAATAGAACCCTCTAGACTCAGTTGAAAGTCGAAGTTATGTTGAAGCTACGATCTTGATTTCTACATTAATTCTTTATCAATTTCTTGTATTATCTTAAATTAAGGTATGGTGTTTCATCCTTGAATCTTCTTCCATTCAACAAGCCAATTTCAAATTGTTTTTGAAAGATGTTCAAAAATAGAAATTCCTCAATTTTTACTACTAGCCATGGGTTCTTTCATAAATTTATTTGAGTCAATGATTTATGATAAAAATGATGTTAATTCATTGTTATTAAGTTAAAATTTCTATGAACCGATGGAAATTATGATTTCCCATTTTTTTGATAATGTGGGTAATGTGTTCAAGGCTCAATTATATTTGATTATTGTATAGACTATATTGGGATATTGAATAATGAATAAATTATGGTAGAATTGTATATAGGGAGCCTTAAATTTATGATTTTCATATTTTATATTTTAGGATCATTATATGGTTCTATTATCGGTTTAGAATGGTGTATATGGCTATTGGTAAGAGCCTCTATAAATTGAATCGATTGGGAAGGCTAAAGATTTGTGGTGATGATTATAGAATGGCGGTAAGATGGCCTAATATCTCTATATTTGGTAGTATATGTATTGAATAGTATTGATTGGTATGGTCCACTTAAGGTGGCGGTTTTATATATTATAATCGTTATGAACATGGGCTTGTCAACATTATTATGTGAAATGTGATGTTATCATGTTATAGGTTTTATATGATCAATGTGAAGGATTATAAGTAAGCATATAAGAGACCTCCCATATACCCTCTTCAAGCTAACCTAACATTTCATTAACTCACCACTTGAGGTAACTCTAAGATTCACTTGAGTGGAACATGAAGAGACTCCTATACACCTTTTTCAAGTATACCTAATAAACCCCAAAAGCATCCCTAGATAGGTATACTTTCATTCAACCTTCATTAACGTAAGTAATAATCACCATTAAGTCAATTTAAATTTAATTATGATTTTAGAAGACTTAATGGTCTTTGAAGACCTAGGGAACCTACACACTACATCTTCAAAGACTACTTGTGCAATGTCTAGATAGCGTCACATTCAACTACCTAAACGTTGTAAAACTTCTCAAACACTAGAATGTATCGTATATGATGACAATAGGAAATAAATGACATAGACCATACTAGCTTTTCATGGAATCCAGAGACATAACCTATACCAATAGATATTGTTTTACTTGCCAGTGGTACAACTAGGACACAAACAATGTAGAAACATGGTTAAGGAATATACAGGGTTTATTTTTACTCTAGTCTCATTTCAATAAGAGTCACTCCCCAAGCATACTCACTCAGTGCTAGCCTTTTTGTAACGACCAACAAGTACACCGTACAAGTTAGAGTAGTCTTAAGTCGTCACACAACATATGAGACTCCGAAAAGTCTAACTTAAGACACTTATACCATTCATTGCCCAATATACTATCAATAATAAGTACAAATTTTAAAGTTTCTTTACACACGATGAAGTATTTCATTAATACACAAGCGGAAGACATTCTTTAAAGCATATAACCTTAACAATGTCTCATGAAACTATATGTACTTTAGAATATAAAATATTTAGGACTAATCAAATACAATAAATAAAAAAAAAAGACCAAGACATAAGGAACATTTTAATTGTCCTTGAATCGATGGGGACTCACCACAACATCATATTGAACTTTTAAAAACCTATCCGTCTTCCATGGCATATCATGTCTCCCATTTGCCTACAGTTTAGTAAAAAAGGGAAAATAAGGGCTTCCCAAATTGAATGCACTAAGTATGGAAGTCATGGAAAAACTATAAAACAAGGACATTTAGTGAATAGCATGCTCTTCATGACATTTGATAAAAACTTCATAAAATAATTTAAGAGACATATAACAAATTATTAATGACATACAGAACATATCCAAGTTACATTTACCACACCAACTTCACATATAAGCTACATATCACAAGTGAACATCAAGGATACTACATAGCAGATAACATGAGACCCTCCTACCATAGGTGATTCTAAGGATCACTTGAGTGAGTTATGAAGCGACCGCCCATACAATCCCTTCACAGACACAAAAGAGATCCTTTAGACTACTTATGATAATATTATTACCATTTCACTAATAAAACTCTACAGCTAGAGTTACTCTAAGACTCACTTAAGTAAGATAATAAGACAATTCCTATACAACCTCTCCAAGACTACCTAGACAATCCTCAAAGCTACAGTAGATAGATTCTTTTCAAGTAAGTTGTGTTTACTTAAGTCATTTAGAACAAATTCAACAATTAAGGAGATTCACATAATTGTCATGGAGAAGACCTAGGGAACTCACATACTAATATCTTAAAAGCCTACTCACGCAAAGCTATATAACGTATCATTCCACTACCTAAACTTCATATAATGTATCCAACACTAGCATGTATCCCGCATGATTTGAGTAGGCCATAACCGACATAGTACATGTTAGCTAAGCATGGAATATGGAGTTATAACCTACTCCCGTTGAAGTTGTTCTACATGTTAATTGTAGACTAAAGACACATTTCATGAAGGCACATGGATCAGGAATATCTAGGGTTTTATTGTTCTCTAATGTCATCTTAGTTAGAGATATCCCCCAAGCATGCTCACTCGGTGCTATCCTTTATTCTCATATAAAAACTCATTAAA
Organism: Solanum peruvianum; assembly: GCA_027705065.1. Taxonomy (NCBI): domain Eukaryota; kingdom Viridiplantae; phylum Streptophyta; class Magnoliopsida; order Solanales; family Solanaceae; genus Solanum; species Solanum peruvianum. The sequence goes on from JAKWJD010000061.1 coordinate 4,440, forward strand.
AAAAAGTATATGAAGAGGTATCATATTTGTTCACAACAAAATCATAATACACCTTTCCAAAAAGGATACACTACGGCTCCCTACAATGGTTCAATGGATAGCTCAATGACTTTCCTAAAGACGATTTCATACTATTCCAGCAAACCATTCCTAAGTCCAACATTTACACGAGAAGGAAAGCATTTCAGCTTTTATCTTCTAGGATCTCACAACCTTCTTTCTAAATGTTTCCACATAAATGATCTTCTTTTCTATATTCAAGATCACATTCCATCAATACATAAACATTAATTACTAAGGTTCTTTAGCCTACAAGCTCAAGGATTCATATTCATATTTTTCATTTATCAAGTAAGGGACACTATTTTAAAAAAATAAGACACATAAACTTTCCATTATCACATATAACATATTATAAAAGAAGCACGTACAGTCAATTTAGTATACTTAAAAGTCATCCTACACACTTCTATTAAATCATAAACATAAAAAATCATAAAGTGCATATTGTAATTTAAAAACATTCACACTTCACCATCAAGTCTACATAGACAAGGCATCACTATAGCCTATAATAATTACTTATATTCATTTAGGAGAACACATTAATGGACTTCATATATACACATAAACAATATCAACCTTACAATATTATCATAGCAAAGTCATAACGTTCTAATAACATAATAAATAAGGTAACACCAACAAGGCTACACTACTTTATAATTTATTAAGTAATGCCGAATAGGACACATCTTTCCCAAATATAACACATGAAAACCTCCACCATAAGTATATTCATAGCAATATTTATTATAATATAAAAACTATACTAAAGCATACCACCAATCCAATCTCACAAATTCAATCCATAGACAAAAAATGAAATCATTACTCAAAGGCTCTTAGCAATTGCCATGATACCCAATTCAATCCAATAAAATCAATATAAAAAGATTACAAGAATATATAAAATCATATAATCAATTGAGTAATCTTATAAACCACACAATCATGATCTATACATTAAAGAATAGCCTTAAGCAATCTACACCTGAATTCATTACTATTTAGCCATAATCTATTCACCTATGCTAAAGCCAATTATTAAGATTTTAGAAGGTGAAGAGTTGTTGTAGAATATCATTGAAAACATTATTATACATAAATAACATCATATCTTAAGTCCTTACATCGTATCAGGCTAAAACGCATGACTTAGGGTAGAAATTGGACTTTTTAATCTTTTAAATCATCTTTAAAATTGACTATGAGGTGAAATAAATCCTTAAATGAACAAATCCCATGTTTTATTATAATAATCGAAAGAGAATTTTGGCATAAATCCATTGAATATCCATCGTCATGCTCCATCTTCATCTTGAGTGCTTATCGATTAATGGAGAAATTTAGTGAGGAAAAGGGTTTTGGTCTAGGTGTTAGTGTCTAAAAGAGAATTTAATGCTTAAATAATCTTAAAAAAAAACATACACACCTAAATAATAGTTCTCCTATCTTATAAGTCTTGGGGTAGATTCCCAAAACATCCCAAGTTCACCGATGCAGAAGGGAGGCAGAAAAATGTAGACAATATTGATGTGCCCACCTAGGACCCTTTGTTTGGTCGACGAACTGTGCTGGTGTGGTATCAATTTGGTAAGAGGGAAATTCCTGGGGGCTTTATTTTCCTCCACTAAGTCTGGATCGATGGCCCCCCATCTACAAGGCATCACAAAGCCTACGGGGCATTGATGCCAACAGTAGGTGGATATTGGCTTAGGCAGTATTTTCACAAGTAGGGTTCTCCTCTAGGACCCCTTGTGGTTCCTATGATGGGTCGTAACCGGAGGTTGGACCCATAAAGATTCACATCTAGGTCATAGGAACAACTCTAATCAAATTCAAAACAAACGAACACGTAATACATGCTAAAAAACACCCAAACTCACAAGGCCTTCCAAAAGCTATCTTTAAAGCATCTTGGACGTTCTTTGAAGTTTGACCTCCAAACCTTACAAAACTAAACATCACGCCTCTAAATATTATTAACTATATAAGGACTTCATAAACTCATGACACACACATAAGTACACAGAAACACATAAGCGACTAGTCGTCGAATGTCTTTGTCGTCCCTTGACCTTATACATCAAACTTAACCACCTTGACTTCAAAACTCACATACACACTTATTACGCTAATGATGTGCCTTTAAAACAGTAGTGAAGCTCTTGATAAGCCTAGTTCATTTTAGGGTAGTTACGTTTTCCCCAAGTTAAGAACATTCATCCTTGAATGACACTTAAACACTTAAAAACATAAAGACTAAAGCAAACAGCCCACTCTCATATACACAACATCATATACCAAACATAAAGTCAATAAGAACATCACCATACCAAAAAGACATCAATTCACTTCATGCAATTCAAGTATTTAGAACTACGTATATCTAGCTCTTATGATTCATTCTCTACTGATTCTCATGATAGCCCAATTTTAGAAACATTTCAAATTTTCTTACAGTGAACATGCTTTCACAATTTAAAAGATGCAACACATAAGAAATTTCTTATAAATGCGCAACAAACTAATCTCATATTACAATATAGACATGCTCATTATTCAATTTCTTGAAACAATTATCATCCTACCCTAGAAGAACATGAACCATGAGGAAGATACCATGCAAAAAAAATAATTTGCTCATTTAACATGAATTCACCCAAAACATGCATATAATAATAAGAATGTTTGGAAACTCATTTGTCATAAAAGAATCCAACATAAACCAATTTAGTAGGAACTCTTTGTTTTATGTTTGAATCAGCATAGAAGGAAAATATAACGATATCTCACACCCAACAACCATTGTCTTCCCCCTACTCCCCCATATAGGAGAAACCCCATCTAAGGTCAACATAAACATACTACAAGGAACTCCCTCAAGGAATCTTAAACGTTACTAAAACTTTCTCACCAACTCCCCAATATACAATAAATCTTGAACAACAACATATAGTCCATCTCGGAAAAAACAAAACACTCTCAAATGTATAACCATCCAGCGACAACATCACCCTTACAAGCAGAATTCATTTTTACTCTTTCTAACATCACCTCCTTCGTTTCTAAGGTCAGATTTAAACAACTTCAAACCATCTTAATTGTCACTCACTAACACCTATAACTTAATTTTTCACCACCACTCTTAATAATACACCCCTTCATCAGGAAACTCAACAAACCTAAGGTCATCATAACAATCTTTTATACCCCAACTAACAAGTCACGCCTCGTCTTTTTCAATACCACAACCTTAACTTCACAAAGGTCACCCTATAAGGACCATTACAAATGGAATAGGGAAAAGAAATCACAAACGATGCCCTTAGGCACAATTAGAAGAATGAAGAAATGAAAGATTTCCTAGAACCCAATATCCACCTATTCATAATGTGGAGCGCTTATTATTATGAACAAGACTCTATTGAATGTTGTTCTCGAGAGAAAGTAAGACACATCAAAATCTTATGCTCTGGTACAAACTTTGTAATGGCCCACAAGTACACCGTGAAGTTAGAGCATTTTTGAGTCACCACACAACATATAAGACATGAAATAGTCTCACTTAAGCCATTCGTACCATAAAGTGCATAATATACTATTTAAAATATGTAAGAATTCAAACTTTTTATCATATACGAAGAAACCATTTTGATCTATAAGGAAGTAGAAGACTTTCTTTAAAACATAAAACCTTAAAAAATCTCATTAAACGATCTAAACATAGGAATATAAATTATTTAGGACTAAGCCCATACAATATATAAAAATAAAGACTAAGACATTGGGAACATCGATATTGTCCCTGAAATAATGAGAACCTACCCAAAATTCTTCTTTGATACTTACAAACTTATCCATCTTCCATGTAATATAAAGTCTCCCGTTACCTACACTTTAGTCATAAGGGGAAAATAAGGGGTGAGAACATAAAAAAACAATTAAAAAGGGACATTTAGTGAATTACATGCTTTTCATGACATTTGATAAAAGCATTATAAAATATTTTAAGAGACATATAACAAACCATCAAACACATATAGAACATAACAAAGTAACCTTTATCACAACAACATCACTTATAAGCCACATATAACAAGAGAACATCAAGGACACTTCAAAATACATAAACATAAGACACTCCGTCAAAGGTTAATCTAAGGCTCACCTGAGTGAGTAATGAAGGGACCGTTCATACAGTCCATTCACGCACACCAAAGAGATCCTTTAGACTACCTAAGATTAGATTTTACCATTTCACTAATAAAACTCCCTACTTATACTCTATGACTCACCTAAGTAACAGAAGAAGAAAAAGCATATACACTGTCTCCAAGACAAATTAGACAATCCTCAAAGCCATCCAGATAGATAACTTTTCAATTAACATGTCTTACTAAGTAATTAAATTCATTTAGACATTCAAAAGACATAAAACACGTAAGTACATTCACATAATAATCGTAGAGAAGATCTAGGGAACTCATATACTTCTATATTTAAAGCCAAACCATGCAATGTCAAGAAATCCCATTCAACTACCTCATCTCTATAGAACATATCCTACACTAGCATGTATCCCATATGATGAGAGTAGGCAATAACCTACATAGACCATGTTAGCTAAGCATGGAATCCTGAGATTCACCTACTCCAATGGAGGTTGCTCTACTTTCCAACGGTAGAATGAGGACATACCCATGTAAGCAGATGGTTAAGAAATATAGTGGGTTTCTTTGGTCTCTAATGTCATCTTAGTTAGAGAAACTATCCAAATATACTCACTCGGTTCTAACATTTGTTCTCATGGAGTAATTCAATAAAGGAATATATGAAGATGTACCATATCTTGTTCACAAATAAATCATTGTATACCTTACCAAAAAGGATCCTCTAGGGCTTCATACAATGGTTAACATGATAGTGAAAGACTTCCCTAATGATGATTTCATTCCATTCCAGAACACCATACCTAAGTCTATCATTCACAAAAGAAGGATACCATTACAACTTTCAACTTCACGAAAATCATAACCTTCTTTCTAAAAGGTTCCACATAAATAACCTTCTTTGCAATATTCAAGATCATATCCAATTCATACATATGAATAAATGACTAAGGTTTAATAGACTAATAAGACAAGGATTAATATTCATATTCTTCATGTATCAATTAAGGAAGACTAGTCTACAAAAAGAAGACACATATACAATCTATTATCTCATATAGCATATCATTCACGAAGCACATAGATAAAACTTAGTATACTTTAAAGTCATCCATAAAACTTCTATAAAATCATAAATTTAACTCATAATAAAGTGCATACAATTATTTATGAAGATTCACCCATTATCATCAAGTCTACACACACAAGGCAGCACTATATCCTTCATAATCACTTATATTCATTTAGGAGAACACATATATGGAATTCATGTAAACACATAAACCATATAAACCTTCAAAATGTTAACTTATCCAAGTTATAACATGATAATAAAATACTACACAAAGTAATGCCGATGAGGCCACATTATTTAACAATTCATAAAGTAATGCCGACGAGGCCACATCTTTCAGAAATATAACACATAAGCACCACATATATAAGGGGAACATACCAATAATATTTATAGCACAAGTTTTATAATACATAATATCAAGAGATTTAGGAAAGAATACCACCAATCAAACCTCACAACTTTAATCCATAGCAAAATCAACCATGTAATTACTCAAAGGCTATAACCCATAGTCATGCTCTCTAATTAAATCCAATAAGATCAATATTCAATGATTCCTAAATATACATCATTCACATAATCAATATAAGGTATCCTATAAACCATACAATCATGATATATGGATAAATCAATATGCCTAAGCTATCTACACATAAATCATTACTATTTAGCCATAAGAAATTCAACCATGCTAAAGAAAATTATAGACATTACAGAAGTTCAAATTTTGATGGAGAATTTCATTGAAAAACATAAATTATACATTAATAACATCATATATTAAGTTTTAAAAATGTTTCATGCAAGAACCCATGACATAGAATAGAAATCAGACTTTTTCTTCTTTTTGAAATATTTGAAATTATCTTGGAAATTCAGTCTATGGGAATAGAAAGCCTTAGATGAATAACACTCATACATCATTAGAATAATACAAAGGGAATTGACGCAGAAACTTCATTAAAGTTCTATAATCAAGCTCCATCATCACCTTGAGATCTTATGGAATTTTTTGGAGAAACTTAGACAGGGAAAGGGGTTTAGTCTAGGTAATATAGTCTAAATGAGATTTTAATGACATGGATACTCTTAAAATACTCATACACACCTCAAATAAACTTACTTTTTGTAACACTTAGAACCAATTTCCCAAATCACCCCAAGTTCACCCATGTAGTAGTCAGAGAAATGCAGACACTATCGACGAGCCCAACTATGCCCTATCGTTTTAATGACAAGCCTCTACGTTACGTATTTGATATGGTAAGACATCCATTCATGGGGGCTTTATCTCCCACCGATATATGTGGAACGAAGGCCTCCCATTGATGAGGTGTTAAACAGACTACGGGGCGTTGATGGCAATCATAGGTGGACAATTCCTAGGGTAGTTTTGACCACAAGTTTGGTCCTCCTCAAGAACCCTTGTGGTTCCTAGGTGGAGTCATACAAATATGTTGGACCCATAAAAGTGCACTCTGAGGTACTTAGAGGACCTCCAATCAATTTCAAAACAAAAGAACATGTAAAACATGCTTAAACACACCCAAACTTACTAGGACGTCCAAAGGCTATCTTTCAAATGTCTAGGACCTTTGACCTCTATAACATAACAAATTCAAAATAAATAATTTAAACAATATTATTAACCATATAATCACCTCATAAACTAACGACACACATATAAGTACATGGAAGCACATAAGCAACTAGTTGTTGAACGTCTTGGTCGTCTCTTGACGTTTGACATCAAACTTAACCGGAATAACATAAAAATTCACATAAACAATTATAAGGATAATCAAAATCCTAGAAAATAGTAGTGAATCTCTATATAATCCTAGTTCATTTAAGGTTCGTAACACTCTTTCTAATGGATGTGTCGCAACTCATATCGATGAATAAGACTCTACTTAATGTTGTTCTTATGACACTTTGAATCATATTAAATACTTCATAACCTTATGATCTATTACCAATTTTGTAACCACCTGATTGTATACCCTAGAAGAAATGATATTCTCAAATCGTCACACGGCGTACTTGACCCCTAGGGGGTCTTGTAAAAGCCCTTAGATATCGTTCATCGCATAGTAATTGTGAAAAGTAGTATGAAATTATAACTTTTCACAACATATCAAAAACTATTTTCTAAGAAATATACAAAATCACTATGTCTCAAAGTATCCATCATAGACTCACAAATATCTTTGGGTCACAACCCACACACCAACAGAATACAAATTAACAAAGGATATTGTTATATCTTTAACTAGGTAAGCTAAACATGTTCACGTCCTCGATTTAGTTTAGGGCATACAACAACATGCTTTAGTTAGTCATAGTATCCAAACTGCACTTTAACCAACTCCTCTCAAACTTCACCCACACCTTTAGAAGTAAACAACATATGAAATTAGCACATTTTATGTATTAAGTGGATTATATGCAATAAAATCATGCTAAAGGGACATTTATATGAAACATGCTATCTTCGAATAAAACAACATAACATATGTATAAGAACGACCTTTAACGTAAATGTCACATATAATACATATTCAAAGTAAATCACACAATAGAATTATCAAATCTTCAAACAATAAAAGCATACAAACTTCCTATCGAAGGTTATCCTCACACTTACTTATGTAAGACAAGAAGTGACCGCCCATGCACCCTATTCAAGCACACAAATATAATTGTTAAGACTACCTAAGATAAGATTGTTTCTTTTGCATTTCATTAACTCACAACCTAAGTTAACTCTAAGATTCACTTAAGTGGAACATGAAGAGACCTTCAATAAAACCTCTTCAAGTCTACCTAAGAAACACTTAATGCTTACCTTGATAGGTCTAGTTTCATTCAACCTTAATTAACCTAAGCCATAATCATTATTAAGTCAATTAAGATTAAAGTAAGCATTTATAAGAATTAACATAATTGTCTTGGAATACCTAGGATACCTACACATTAAATTATTCAAAGACTACTTGTAACAACCCTAAAAATGGATATGCTAAGTAATGCTTAATGTGTCTAGAATGCCTACGATTAGACCGGGTTCACACAGATTAATGCGTGTAAAAATAGACCTCTAAACCCATTCTACAACAATTCAATTAACTTGGGGAGTTAGTTGATCGAGAAAAGGTTGGGTCCAACCATGTAGGGCTCTCGAATACGAAGATTTATTCAGATGAGTCTTTGCTAGTCATAAAAAGGGAAAATCTTAGGCTTGGAGGGTCTAGGGGTAAAATGGTATTTTTCCAGGGTATGTTTAGTATCGTAATTACCCTAAATATATAATTAATTATTTAATTAATAAGGTGGAGGGGCATTTGGGGGAGAGAGGGCCAAAAATTGGCTTTTTGAGTGAAGTTTTATTCCACCAGGGTTTGAACCTAGGTGGAAGCGATGATTTAAATTTTGTTTTTTAAGTTTCTATATTAATTTGATTAATTATTATTTGTTATATTATTTTAGAAAAAGGAAAATAAGATTTTTATTAAAGATTTGAAAGGGTTCTAGTTTGACTAATTCCCATGCTAAAACTCCTAATCCTATGAAAACTCTCAGCTCTCACGTCTATCTACTTAATACTCACGATCAAACCATCCTTTCTCACGTTATTCCTAAACAACGTGCAAAAACATAATCATAACTATTGTTCTTCACACTTGAAGAACTCACAACGAAATTTACAAGCTAACAACTAATCAAAAAGGTTACACAAGAGGGAGTATTGTTTCGTCGAATCGGTTTTGAAGTTGAGGGGATTTGGACGTTATTTATGGAGAATTTTTTGGGAATCAAGTAAAGTTTGAACTACATAAAATTCATGGGTTTTGTTTCTCTTGGTCCTTTTCGTAAGAGACTGTTAGGACTCTGATGAATCTAATCCAATAACTAGGATTGTTTCCCCGTTTGATGTCCCTGTAACTAGCTCCCATTGATTCGTAGGTTGGGTATGTTTGCTGCTACATATTAGGCATGTAATGTCTTTTCGTGATGAATATGTTCATGAATGTGTCACGACCCAAATCGGGCCGCGACTGGCACCCACATTTACCCTCCTATGTGAGCGAACCAACCAATCTAACCTTTAACATTTTAATACAATATCAACAAAAGAAATGCGGAAGACTTAACTCATTAAATAAAACAATTCAAAACTATTATTATTATCCCCAAAATCTGGAAGTCATCATCACAAGATCATCTATCTCAAATTTCTAAACTAAAACTGTCTAAGAAGCTAAAACAAAATACTAGCTAGTCCATGCCGGAAGTTCAAGGCATCGAGACTTGAAGAAGAAGATCCAGTCCAAGCTAGACGCATTAGCTCACCCTGAATTTCCGATGAAGTGAAGACTGGCTAGATCTACTGTTGAGTTGAAGTTGACAGAACGTTTGCTGCATTACACAATAACAAAGAAAAAAACATAAAAGTAGGGGGTCAGTACAACCACAAGTACTGAGTAGATATCATCGGCCAACTCAAAATAGAAGATAATATATATCGAGAAATATTATAAATCAACTATAAACTCAACATGTAGCAACAACAAGTATTATAATCGTCAATAAATACCATCAAGTTGATCCATGAGGGCTCAAGCCTCAATACCATACTCATTTGGGAATTAAGTTCATTAGATTGAGTATATTTATCATCTTTCAAGATTCATTATCTTTCTTCCTCTTGTGTCGGTACGTTAAACTCCGATCCCCTACCACTGTGTGTCGGTACGTGACACTCCGATCCCCTATATGTGTCGGAACGTGACACTCCGATCCCCTATATGTGTCGGTACGTGACACTCCGATCCCCTAATTCTATGTGTCGGTTCGTGAAACCCGTCCCACTAATACTATGTGTCGGAACGTGACACTCCGATCCACTAATACTATGTGTCGGAACGTGACACTCCGATCCACTAATACTATGTGTCGGAACGTGACACTCCGATCCACTAATCTCATTATATCCGTTCATCATGCCTTCTCTATACCAAGGCATCATCAAACCCATTACTTTAATTCATCAAGCCTTCTTTTATACCAAGGCATTATCATTAATAAGTAGATTAAAGTTTCTTTCAGGATTTGGGATTCAATGGTTTTCATCATGCTTGTTTTATCAAAGTCACATAATCATATTCATGCAAGCATACAATTAAGCATATAGTCAGGTTTACAATACCACCAATACATATCATTCACTATTAAGAGTTCACTACGAGTATCGTAAAATAACCATAACCTACCTCCACTGAAGACTAGTGATCAAGCAAGAAATTCCCAAGCTTTGTTTTCTCCTCCCTCTCGATCGATTCCTCTCTTTCTCTCTTGTTCTTTCTATTTTCTTATGTTCAAACCCTCTTTCCTTTACCCTAATTATCATATAATTAAGACTAAAAGAGGACAATAGAACCACCTAATTAACTTAAGGTTACCTCCTTTAACCCCCAAGTAATTAGACTTATTAATATTAACTGTCAATATTTATAATTAAGGAAAGAATAGTCCAAAACGACCCTTCAAACGTGTAGAGGAATCCTATTCTGCCTGGGATTTGCGCAACCTGTGACGGGCCGTCGTGCCTGCGATGGTCCGTCACGATGGTCGTCGCAGCCTCCCAAAGTCCAAGTGAACTGTGACGGCCCGTCACACTAGTGACGGTCCGTCCTGCACCTCCGTCCTGACGGTCAGAAACTCGTTTCTTGTACCAAATTCTCAAAAGTTGAAGTGTTTTGCAACGGGAACTCACGACGGTTCGTCGTGGATGTGACGGCACGTCCTGCAGGTCCGTCACAATTTACAGAGAGTCGATTTTCAGTATCCAATTTCAGAATTCTAAGTATGCTGAAACGATGCCCCCTCGACGGGCCGTCGTGCCTGTGACGGTCCGTCGCAGTGTCCGTGGTCTTGGCCAGTTTTCCAGAATTTAAATCTGCTGCTCAAAACGACTAAACAGGTCGTTACAATAGATACCAATTTACCCATCGTTCGTCCCCGAACGATCAAAAGAAGGAAACAATGGCGAAAAGGAGTACCTGAATCTGCAAACAGATGTGGGTATTTTTCTTGCATATCTACCTCCTTCTCCCAAGTAGCCTCTTCAACCGGTCGATTCTTCCATTGAACTTTGATGGATGCAATCTCTCTCGACCTCAACTTGCGAACTTCTCTATCTAATATAGCAACTGGTTCCTCTTCATAAGTCAAATTCTCATCAAGCAAAACTGAATCCCAACAGATGATATAGTTTTCATCTCCATGGTATCTTTTCAACATGGACACATGAAACACCGGATGTACTCCGGACAGCCCTGGAGGTAAGGCTAATTCATAAGCCACCTCCCCTACTCGCTTTAGTACCTCAAATGGTCCTATATACCTTGGACTTAACTTACCTCTTTTGCCAAACCGCATCACCCCTTTCATAGGTGAAACCTTCAACAAGACTTGTTCACCCTCCATGAACTCCAAGTCTCTAACCTTTCGGTCTGCATACTCCTTTTGTCTACTTTGCGCCGCTAGAAGCTTTTCTTGAATGCCCTTCACCTTATCTAACGAATCCCTCAAGAGGTCAGTACCCCAAGGTCTAACCTCAAATGCATCAAACCACCCAATGGGAGATCTACACCTCCTCCCATACAACGCTTCAAATGGGGCCATATCAATACTGGAGTGATAGCTATTATTGTATGAAAACTCTGCCAAAGGTAAGAAGCTATCCCAATGGCCACCAAACTCTATCACACATGCACGAAGCATATCCTCTAACACTTGAATCGTTCGCTCAGACTGACCATCGGTCTGAGGGTGAAATGCAGTGCTAAGGTCCAACCTAGTACCTAATTCAACATGCAATGTTTTCCAAAACTTAGAAGTAAACTGCGTACCTCTATCTGATATGACGGATAGTTGAACCCCATGCAGTCGAACGATTTCTGAGATATAGATCTTGGCTAACTTCTCTGCATTGTAAGTCACCTTGACCGGAATGAAATGAGCAGACTTAGTTAACCTATCAACAATTACCCAAATGGAGTCATACTTACCCATCGTCTTTGGAAGACCAACCACAAAGTCCATTGCGATTCTCTCCCACTTCCATTCAGGAATGGGCATTCTCTGAAGTGTTCCTCCGGGCCTTTGGTGTTCATATTTCACTTGTTGACAGTTTGGACACTTGGCAATAAAGTCAACAATATCGCGCTTCATTCTACTCCACCAAAAAAAGTGTTGCTTTAGGTCACGATACATCTTGGTTGCACCCGGATGTATAGAATACCTGGAACTATGAGCCTCTGTCAGAATAGTATTAATCAAATCATCGATGCGGGGTACACATACCCTTCCCTTAATCCTTAAAACACCTTCCGCATCAATTGTTGCTTCTTTAGCCTCCCCTTGTAACACTTTATCTCGAATCGACTTAGCTTCTCATCATCAAACTGTTTCCCCTTAATCAGATCAAGGAAAGAAGATTTTGCCTCTACACAAGCTAACAATCCTCCCTTCTCATTTATTTCTAACCTCATAAGGTCATTAGCCAGAATCTGCACTTCTCTAGCCAATGGGCGTCTAGAAGCTTGCAAGTGAGCTAGACTTCCCATGCTTCCCGCCTTTCTACTCAAAGCATCTGCCACAACATTCGCCTTCCCCGGATGATACAAAATAAAGATGTCGTAGTCCTTCAGTAGTTCCATCCATCTCCTTTGTCTCAAGTTCAAATCTTTCTTGGTAAAGACATACTGTAGACTACGATGATCCGTATAGATTTCACACTTAACACCATATAAATAATGCCTCCATTGCTTCAAGGCAAACACTACCGCGGCCAATTCCAAGTCATTAGTTGGATAGTTACGTTCATGCACTTTTAATTGTCTTGAAGCATAAGCAATCACGTTCTTCTCTTGCATTAGCACTGCACCCAAACCCGAATAGGATGCATCACAATAAACAATGAAGTTCTTACCCTCTACGGCAAGGTAAGGATAGGCGCGGTAGTCAACAAAGTCTTGAGTTTCTGAAAGCTTTCCTCACACTCATCCGACCATACAAATGGAAAATTTTGCTTAGTCAAGTTCGTCAGTTGGGAAGCAATAGAAGAGAATCCCTTGACAAATCGGCGGTAGTAGCTAGCTAACCCAACAAAACTCCGTATTTCTGACACATTAGTGGGTCTCACCCAATTCTTCACTATCTCAATCTTAGAGGGATCCACCATTACTCCCTCCTTAGAAACCACGTGCCCCAAGAAGGACACGCATCTAGCCAAAACTCACACTTAGAGAACTTGGCCATAAAGCTTTTTCTCCCTCAACATTTCCAATACAATCCTCAAATGCTCCTCATGTTCCTCCTTACTTTTAGAGTATACCAGTATATCATCAATAAACACGATCACAAAGAGATCCAGATATGGCTTAAAAATCCCATTCATCAAGCTCATGAAAGCAGCGGGGGCATTGTAAGACCAAAGGACATCACTACAAATTCATAATGCCCATACCTAGTCCGAAAAGCGGTCTTTGGCACATCCGCTGCCCGTATTTTCAATTGATGATAACCGGATCTCAAGTCGATCTTCGAGAAGACACAAGCACCTTGTAGTTGATCGAATAAGTCATCAATGCGAGGAATGGGGTACTTGTTCTTAATAGTTACTTTGTTCAACTGTAGTAATCTATGCACATTCGAAAGCTCCCATCCTCTTCTTACAAACAAGACCAGAGCACCCCAAGGAGATGCACTTGGTCTAATGAAGCCTTTGCTCAACAACTCTTGAAGTTGTGCCTTTAGCTCTCTTAACTCTGCGGGAGCCATTCTATAAGGGGTATAGAAATGGGGCGAGTACCCTGTTAAAGATCGATACAAAAGTCAATATCCCTATCTGGTGGCATACCAGAAGATCTGCAGGGAACACATCCAAAAACTCAAAGACTACCGAAACCGACTCAATCGAGGGTACTTGGGTAGTGTCATCCTTGAGATGTGCCAAGAAAGCTAAACACCCTTTACTAACCATTTTCTTAGCACGAAGAAAGGATATGATGCGCACCGGATTGTAAGTTTAGTAGCCCTCCCACACTAACGGATCTGCCCCAGGCTTGGCTAACGTCACCGTTTTAGCGTTACAATCCAAAATCGCAAAATTCGGAGAAAGCCAAGTCATACCCTGAATTACATCAAAGTCACCCATTTCTAAAATAACCAAGTCTACGTAAGTGTTGCTCCCAGAAAATTCACCAAAACAAGACCTATATACCTTTTCAACTATCACAGACTCACCACCGGAGTAGAAACACGAATAGGCATGTCAAGTAATTCACAATGTAATTTTAGACCATTAGCAAATGAGGAGGATACATAGAAAATGTGGATCCGGGATCAAATAATACAGATGCCATGCAATCACAAACCGAAAGATTACTGTGATAACAGCATCAGACGCCTCCGCTTCAGATCTCCCAGGGAAAGCGTAACAATGGGGCCTATCGTTTGTCTGTCTGTTGCCCCTACCATGTTGTGTAGTAGTGGCTCCGTTTTGCCCATCCACTCTGCCATTTTGGTGACCACCATTACCTCGACCACCACGTCCTCCAGAAAAGCGGCCCTCTACCATGACCACCTCTACCTCTAGCTATTGGGGGTCTGTAACTCTGTTTTGGACAATTTCTCCTAATATGTCCAATCTCCCCCAATCCATTGCACTCTCTGGAGTCAGGCATAGGTCTCTCGGAGTAGTGTTGACCGTTTGAGGTGGACCCCCAACTACAGTCTGTAGTGAAGACTGAATTGGTCGAACTGAGTAGCCTCTAGAACTCTGTCTTGAGTAGGAACCACTAAAATCACCTCTCTTTCGAAACCTCTTGATGTCGATGTCGTGGTGAAGTCATCTGGTTTCACTCCTTCCACCTCTATCACAAATTCTACCACCTCTTGGAAGGATGTTGCGTTGCCGCTATCTGTAAGGCTGAAATCCGCAATCTGACCTCAACCCCTTCCAAACGGTGGATCCGTTCTGTGGACTGAAACAAAGTTGGGTGGCTACCTTGATAAAGCACGAAACTTAGCCTCGTATGCGTTAACGTCATCCTTCCTTGCTCGAGACTCAAGAAAAATCATTTTTTCTATCTCTCAAAGTCCTTGGGATTATACTTTCCAAACAGGTAGAGAATGATTCCCAAGTTATAGGTGGTGCCTCTGTTGGTTGACACTCAACATGTGAACGCCACCACATTTTGGCGTTCCTTGAAACTGATAGCTCACGAACTCGACACCAAACCTCTCTACTATACCCATCTTGTGTAGTAGCTCATGACAATCAACTAGAAAATCGTAGGCATCCTGATTCTGTGCCCTTAAGAACTGGAGGTTTCAATTTCAAGAAATTACTGAAAAGTTCATGCTGATCATTTGTCATAAAGGTCCAGTAGTCAGACGTGGAAATGTGCCTATTCCCAATGATGCATCCATGCGGGGAGCCATAGTACCCGCATGTCGTACCTCTGAAACCGGAGGTGTTGGTGCAGAAACCACTGGGGGTGCCTGACCCTGATCGGATAACCCGCTAAGATAAGCAAGTACCTGGTTGATCATCTCGGGGTAGGTTGGGGTGGCATTTCCTCTCTGCCCTTGTTCAGTTTCCCCCTCCTCACCCTCTCTAACTACCTCATCAGTCGGTGGAGGAGTCACCGCCCTAGCATCAGATGGGCTAGGGGCTCGTTCCTCTTCCTCTAGAGGACGTCCTCCCACGACCTCTTCCACGGCCTCTTGCCACTGCTCTTCCTCGAGCTACAGCCCAGGGGCTGGCTCAGTCGTTTTTGTCTTTTCCCGTTGTTTCTGCTGGTGCGGTCGTTGCTCTAGTTCTAACCATCTGCGAAATAGAATGAAGATGGTCAGATACCAATTTGTATCAACTAGATACCAATTGGACTCAAGTAGTAGCACGAAGAAGAATGAAAGAATGGAATTTTCCTAAAGTCTTATAGCCTCTCAAAGAAAAGTAAGGGCGTCCCCCTACCGTTCCTTAAGACTCTACTAGACCTGTTCTGTGTGATGAGACCATCGAACCTAATGCTCTGATACCAAGTTTGTCACGACCCAAATCGGGGCCGCGGACTGGCACCCACATTTACCCTCCTGTGTGAGCGAACCAACCAATCTAACCTTTAACATTTTATACAATATCAACAAAAGAAATGCGGAAGACTTAACTCTTAAATAAAAACAATTCAAAACTATACCTTATTATCCCCAAAATCTGGAAGTCATCATCACAAGAACATCTATCTCAAATTTCTAAACTAAAACTGTCTAAGAAGCTAAAACAAAATACTAGCTAGTCCATGCCGGAAGTTCAAGGCATCGAGACTTGAAGAAGAAGATCCAGTCCAAGCTAGACGCATTAGCTCACCCTGAATTTCCGATGAAGTGAAGACTGGCTAGATCTACTGTTGAGTTGAAGTTGACGGAACGTTTGCTGCATTACACAAATAACAAAGAAGAACATAAAAGTAAGGGGTCAGTACAACCACAAGTACTGAGTAGATATCATCGGCCAACTCAAAATAGAAGATAATATATATCGAGAAATATTATAAATCAACTATAAATCAACATGTAGCAAACAAGATTATAATCGTCAATAAATACCATCAAGTTGATCCATGAGGGCTCAAGCCTCAATACCATACTATTTGGGAATTAAGTTCATTAGATTGAGTATATTTATCATCTTTCAAGATTCATTATCTTTCTTCCTCTTGTGTCGGTACGTGACACTCCGTTCCCTAACCACTGTGTGTCGGTACGTGACACTCCGATCCCCTATATGTGTCGGAACGTGACACTCTGATCCCCTATATGTGTCGGAATGTGACACTCCGATCCCCTATATGTGTCGGAACGTGACACTCCGATCCCCTATATGTGTCGGTACGTGACACTACGATCCCTAATTCTATGTGTCGGTTGTGACACCCGTCCCACTAATACTATGTGTCGGAAGTGACACTCCGATCCACTAATACTATGTGTCGGAACGTGACACTCCGATCCACTAATACTATGTGTTGGAACGTGACACTCCGATCCACTAATCTCATTATATCCGTTCATCACGCCTTCTCTATACCAAAGGCATCATCAATCCCATAACTTTAATTCATCAAGCCTTCTTTTATACCAAGGCAGTATCATAATAAGTAGATTAAAGTTTCTTCAGGATTTGGGATTCAATGGTTTTTATCATGCTTGGGTTTATCAAAGTCACATAATCATATTCATCAAGCTACAATTAAGCTATAGACAGGTTTACAATACCACCAATGCATATCATTCACTATAAGAGTTCACTACGAGTATCGTAAAATAACATAACTACCTCCACCGAAGACTATGATCAGCAAGAAATTCCAAGCTTTGTTTCTCCTCCCTCTCGATCGATTCCTCTCTTTCTCTCTTGTTCTTTCTGTTTTCTTATGTTCAAAACCTCTTTCCTTTACCCTAATTATGATATAATTAAGACTAAAAGAGGACAATAGAACCACTAATTAACTTAAGGTTACCTCCTTTAACCCCCAAGTAATTAGACTTAATTAATATTAACCCTCAATCTTTATAATTAAGGAAAGAATAGTCCAAAACGACCCTTAAAAAAACGTGTAGAGGAATCCTATTCTGCCTGGGATTTGCGCAACCTGTGACGGGCCGTCGTGCCTGCGACGGTCCGTCACGATGGTCCTCGCAGCCTCCCAAAGTCCAGGTGAACTGTGACGGCCCGTCACACCAGTGACGGTCCGTCCTGCACCTCCGTCTTGACGGTCAGAAACTCGTTTCTTATACCAAATTCTCAAAAGTTTAAGTGTTTTGCAACGGGAACTCACGACGGTTCGTCGTGGATGTGACGGCACGTCCTGCAGGTCCGTAACATTTACAGAGAGTCGATTTTCAGTATCCAATTTCAGAATTCTAAGTAGTATGCTGAAACGATGCCCCCTCGACGGGCCGTCGTGCCTGTGACGGTCCGTCGCAGTGCCCGTGGTCTTGGCCAGTTTTTCCAGAATTTAAATCTGCTGCTCAAAACGACTAAACAGGTCGTTACAGAATGTGTATTTGGAATCGTAAAAATGATAACCTTTGTTTTCCAAAAATATGTGTTTATGTGTGTGCAATGTGTAGCTGTGACTTTGAACATGATTTGAAGAATGAAAAGACATTTTTATGGTTATATTTCATTTGCACAAACTTTTATAAATCGTGATATTCATATAATGTATAATGTGGCTGATTTGAGTGAACAACTATTAGATAAGTTATTCACGAAATTCCCTAATAATTAACTCAAACTGTTGCTAAAGAGATGCTGAAAAATGTAATTCAAATTTCCAGAACCTTGTTAGTTGAATTCAGCAAAGTAAAATTGTTTAATAAGCTATGTAAAATAAAGAAAAATAAGTGAGGTCACGGAGGATAGAACAGGTAACCTCACCATGGTTAAAATTATTGAAATAATGTGAGTTAAAAAGAATGTGCCATGTGGAATTTGAACCCGTGTGAATCGACCGAAATTGAAGTACAAAAAAATAAGAAATGAGAGGAGTGGTATTCAATCCCACCACCTCTCAGTTAGATTTAAGGAAAAGTTAAAAGAAAAATAAAGGGTTGAGGCGTGTGGGAACACAAACTCTAGGCAGAATGAAGGGAATTTAAGGATAAAAATTAAAGTGGGGTTATGGGGGTTAGAACCCACCCCTCTCGGCCAAGAAGGAGAGAAATTAAAGAATATAAAATAAAAAAGGAATGAAGTTGTGGGGTTCGATCCCACATCCTCTTAGTCCCAATGACCGAAAAATGAAGAGAGAAATTAAGGAAAAATAAAATGAATATGTTGGGGCACGACCATGGGTTCTCAAGCCGTGTGGATCAAACCAAAATAAATAAAAAGGTAAGTGTTGTCCAAGGGATTCGAAATCGTATTCCCGTGCCCAAATTCCGCATTGATGCATAAGTCATTCATGAATAAATGTTCACAACTAATGTTTCCCACATAGATCAAAGTAGAGATCTTGGCATATATAAAAGATGCATAAGTCTTGTACTACATAATCTTAGAAAGATATGAATCACTTAAACGAACAATAAATGAAACCTCATGGATTGTATGTATAGACATAAGTCTAGCATACGTTTAAAAGTGAGTGAACCTAAGATGTATGCAATGAAATGAGATGAGACTTTCTGGCATGCCGGGTATGGGTCTCCTTATAACTCCTAGTCTTTGAACCTATACTGCCAATATAAGGATCTAGCAGGGTTGAACCCCCTATATACGCTAGCATGTTTTGGGTCACTTTGGCCGGTGATTACACCACTTTTTGGTGTGGGGCAAACAGTCGATTTCATGATGCTCACAGGATCTATATCGGTTAAAGTTAAAGTTACAAAATAATGAAGGAGGCCAGCCTCAAATGAGACACATAATGAATTGAACGATGTAAAAGGTGTTAGGATAGAATAATAAAGAGGTGAGCTAGAGTCAAGCAATATCACTAGGTTATTTTTTATCATTGCACAACAATTCCGATGAGAGTCTTAAACTACATCCTAGGTATAGATGATCCTTACACTAAATTATGAAAGAAATGAAATACGTATGAATGCATAAAGAAGATTCTGTGTTGAGCCCATATGTTGAGGTCCCGTATGTTCAGCCCTCATTGGAAATTCTTAATGTTATGTCCATGATTCCAAGGTCTCATTGCATAAAAACGAACGTTATGAAAGATGTTATGTGCTATATGCTATATGTTATGTGCTATATGTTATATGTTATGTTCTATGTGTAAGATGTTATGTGTTGTGGGCAATATGATATGTATGATGATACATGTTACTTTCATGGCATTACTTTCCACATTAAAATTTGGCAAGTCCCTTGACTTTCCTAATTCAAATTTTGAAAGTCCCCTGATTTTCCTAATCCCAATTTGGCAAGTCCACTGACTTGACTTTCCATAAATCATGTTGTTAGGAGAAACTTTTTTTACTCATGCATGTCCTCGGTGTGTGCTTACATATACCCATGCTTAGTACAAGTGAGTACTAATCCCAAACAACTATAGATTTGTAGGTGCAGGCACAGGTGGTCGTTAGAGCTTACAAGTCGACACTGAAACTATCCGAACGTGGATCATTCATCCGGACTTTGTAGGGATTCATGAATTCGAATACGCTTGCCTATTATAATCAAGCTTAATTATAGTATTGAGCAAGTGGAGTATGTTCCACTAGCGTTTCTTTCACGTATTATTTTAGACATTGTGTTGGTACCATTTTGGCAAGTATACATTTAAAGTAGTATTGAAATTTTATTCAACTTGATGATCTTAATGTTAGATGAATGATTGTGAACGTATATGAATTTAAGGAACAAAAAATACAAATTTTCCATTAAAATTAACCTAGATGAAGTAACGATGACGTATGTAGGCTTGTCTATGACCTCTGAGAGGTCAACGACGCTTGTCTTGTCTGTGGTATAGATTCTGGTCGAGACACTACTCATGCCATGTTTGGATAGCATCCTATTCTACTACCTAAAAATTGTAGAACTTATCAAACACTAGAATGTATCCCATATGATGAGAATAGGCTATAAGTGACATAGACCATACTAGCTAGGCATGGAATCTGGAGTTAGAACCTACTGTTATGGAGGTTGCTTTAATCTCCAATGGTCGAACTAGGACACATCCCATGTTGGCACCATGTTAAGGAAAATAAAGGATTTCTGTGTACTCTAGTCTCTTCATATGAAGAATCACTCCCCGAGCATACTCACTCGTTGCGTAACCTTTGTTTTCATAGAGTAATTCAATCACACAAGACATATGATAAGGTAACATTAATGAATTAACTTGCCATAATGTTTTTACAAATGATAGGTACATAAAAG
Source organism: Solanum peruvianum (assembly GCA_027705065.1). Classification (NCBI taxonomy): domain Eukaryota; kingdom Viridiplantae; phylum Streptophyta; class Magnoliopsida; order Solanales; family Solanaceae; genus Solanum; species Solanum peruvianum. The sequence continues at coordinate 25,735 of JAKWJD010000061.1, forward strand.
GATGCCAGTCAATTGTTAATAAGATAGCTTCATGACTTTCATATGAATGATTTAGTGTTGTTCCAGCCAACCAACCCCTAAGTCCATCATTAACAGAAGAAATATATATATGAATTTAATCTTCAAGGATATCTCAACATTATTTGTAGTTTGAAGTTTCCATGTTCATGACGTTCTTGGGAATTTTCAAGGTAATCAATTATACATTGTAACACCTCAAAAATGACTTAGTAGAAGATAAAGACTAACATGGTTTTCATGAGTGCCTAAGGTCATAAAATAATCTATAATATTGTATTGAGTCAGTGTCTAAAGTATTAGGTGCATTGGATGTCAAACATCAAGGGACGACAAAGATGTTCTAAAGACGTTGTACGACTAGTCACCTATGACCTCAGGTTTGGTTATGTGCCTAAATGTCTATTTCATGAGTTAATGAGGTCCTTAAATGATTGAGTATCGTATATACATTAAGTGTGTCATGTTTCATGAAGTTTTGAGGTCAAAAATCTAAGAACATCCATGACATTCAAAAGGTTTGACTTGAAACGACCTTGTGTGTCTTAGCATGTTTCGTCAAGTTTTATGTGTTCGTTTTGTATAAAATTGATGTGGGTGTTCCTTTAGGGAAATATACCCATGGACATTTCAAGGTTCCTTGAGGAAGGACAGATGTTTGTGGCAAAAACTACCCAAGGTAATCCCACCTAACGATGGCAAACGATGGCAAGTGGACTGGTCGAGGACCCGTAGGTGGAGGGTCTTGAGTGTACTTAGCCTAGGTAGATAAAATCCCATTTCCAAGTCTTTTACCCAATTGATAGAGGATGGGACAGTATTTTTGTTAACAGAAGCCCCGTTGAGGGGCAGTCGTATGTGAGGATCTGCTCTTGTGTAGTTCACTATTAAGTTGAAGGGTTAATTGGTAAATTCATCAAACTTCCAAATTAGAGAAAGGTTGGTTACATAGGGGTATTTTAGGTTATTTTATTAGGTATAAAAGTCCTAAATACCACGATGAATTTATTTTTTAAAATAAAAACCAATATCTCTTATATTATAGAACTCTATTGGAGCCAAAACTCAACGAAGAACTTAAATTGTAGATTTTTGTGGTAATTATTAATTAAATTGGTAAATTATAATAAGTGAGGTATGGTTTTTTCACACTTTCAACTCTATTCATCAAGGAACCCAAAATTCAATGAATTATCTAATGTTTTCAAAAGATAAACTTGTCCAATTAAATGATCTATCCATGGGTCTTGCATTAAAGGTTTTAAATCATTGTATATTGATTTAACTGTTTTTAATTAGAATATTTTAACTCAATTAACCTATGAACCCATGTAATTGATGAACCTTAGATTTTTACTACTTTATGGTTGACTTGAAATTTACTTAATGCTTATGAAATGTAGTGTAGTTTACTATGAGCTATTGAATGATGCAATTATTGTATTCAATTGATGTATTCGTTGTCTTATATTGATAGATCTATACTGAATTGACCTAGATCGATTATGTATTATGATTGTTATATTGAATTGATGTTCAAGACCATGAATAATGGTCGTATGGTATTGAATTAGATGTTTTAGGTATGGATTGAAGTGGTGAGAATAGATTGGTTGTATGCTTCCCTAATTCTCTTTATTTTATGTAACGTAGATCTTAAATTATATGGTGATTGGTGTGGTCCACTTATGGTGGTGGTGCTATGTGTTTGATGTGGCCTTGTCGGCGATGCTTCATGTGTTATGATGATCATGGCCTTGTAGGATAACTAGTTGAAGTATTATGATGATTTTTTTAGTTAATTATGTGAAGTGTGATCATATCTACCTTCTTGCGAAGAAATGTGTAAGTATGTGTTCTTATATGGATAGTTGATCATGTTAGACTATAACTACTTCATTATTTATGTAGTCTTAGAGTTGATTCATGATTATTCGTACTTTATTATTGTCTATGATGTTTATATTTATGTTGTTATAGTAGTCTATAGGGTGACTTAAAGAGGGTAATGGTTATTCCTATGTGCTTCTAGATATGCAATATGCTCTAAAGTGAAATATTGGTGTCTTGTGTGGTATACTTCTGTCACTTACATGATACATGTATGAATGTGAATACGAGATGTCTTGACATAGCAACCTATAACATGTTCCTCTTGTATTCATGAATGATATTAGACCTTGAAAGAGTTTAAGAATTCCTTTATGTGAAACCTTCAATCTAGTTGTATGGTTCTGAACCTTGATGTTAAAAGTTGTAACTGTAGTTTTCTTTTAAGGAATGATGGACGTAAGGTTGGTTGTGTAGAAAGACATGATATACTCCTTAGGAAATTCATTAATATCTATCTTCGTCGCCATTTTAAGGCTGCACTAGGGGACCTCTTTTGAAGAGTGAATGTGATTGGGTGATGAACAAGATATGAAACCGTTTATATGAATCTTTAATGTAAATTACTCTATAAGAACAAAGGCTAACACCAAGTGAGTATGGTAAGGGAAGTAGCTCTAGTTAAGGTATGAGGCTAGAGAACAAAGTAAGCACTTCATATTCCCAAACATGTATCTACATGAAATGTGTCAAAGTTCTACCATTGAAATGTAGAACACCCTCCATCGGAATAGGTTACAAATCTGTAATCCATTCTTTTCTACCATTGTCTATGTCGGTTATTGTGTGTTCTCATAATATGTTATACCTAATAGTATAAGAGAAGTTCTAGGAATTTAAGTTGTTGTATGGGACGCTATATAGACATTGCACGATAGTCATTGAAGATGTTAGTGAGAGTCACTAGGTCATCTCCAAGACTATTTCTTGAATGTTCTTTATGTAATGAAGGAGTCTTAGATGAACTATTGAAGTTATTGACTTATGTACGGAAAGCATGTTAAATGAATAAGTACTTATCTAGAGTATTTAGGGTTTGTCTAGTAAACATTTGAAGCATAGAAATTGTAACTTCCTCTCTTCCATACGTAAGTCTTAAGAATGACTTTAGCTAGGTAAGTTAGTTGATTATGTAGAAATGTTCATGGACATTATATTCTTTATTTACATGAGTAAGTCTTTTGATAACTTTTGGAAAGGAGAATGTCATATGCTATTGTATTTAACTGAGAATGATGTTATCTTAGGTAATCTAAAGGATCTCGTGAGTCTGTCTGTAAGAGATTTTATGGGTGGTCGCTTCACAACTCACTCAAGTAAACCTTAAACTCACCTTTGGTAAGAGAAATATCATGTTTATGTGTTTGATGTATGGTAAGTGTGTATATCTCATTATAGGTGGTCTTAAATATTATTTTGGTTTACCTAGAGAGGATGTATGAGCGCTCTCACTTTGACTTACTTAACTGAGTCTTAGGATAGATTTTTGTTGGGGAATTACAAGCTATAATGTGTCCAAGGTGAAGTTAATGAACTTCATTGTGACAGTGAAGTAATTCACTTTAACAATGTATTACTTCACTGTAAGGTTTTCTAAAAATGTGATAAATTGCTTCAGTGAGATCTTAAGTGTTCATAAGGTGTTAACTATTGTTATTATGCTTATATTATGATATTTAAATCATAAGATGGATATTTCAAATAAATCTCCATTTTCATGATTTTCATGCATTATGCCATACTTTGTATATGTGGTTGTACTAATTCCATACTTTTATCTATATCTAAAGAGATTCATAGGTGAAGTTGCTTTTGGGAGCTAAGCTTTGATTAGAGGATCGGCAAACTAAGGTGATGTATGTCCTTATTTGACTCGAGGTCATAGATGTCTTTTATTTCTTTTATTGAAGTATTGTAAAAGACTAAGCAGTACTTCATTTTTATTGTGTATGGGATGAGTTCCAAGTACTCTTGTGTCTAAGATTTCATGAAATGAGACTTTGTATTTCCTATTGATTATGTATAAAACAGTTTTTGAAAGATTATTTTAATATTGATGAAAATTTTTAATTCCGCATTACTTTTTATATGTAGATATAAGTGATGAATGATAGGAAAGGGCTTGTACAATACCTCCGAGAGGTCAAGTACGCCAGTTGCACTCTGAGAGAGCCATATCTTCAAGGGTGTGGTCTCTTGATGTGACAAGCTTTGTATCAGAGAATAGGTTATGAAAGTGTTCTTAGGAATCCAAAATTCTCATTATGTCACATCTAGTAGAGTCTTGACCATTGGTGTGAGTCGCGACACATCAATGGATTAGAGCCTATCGGACAATAGAGTTTCCCTTATTTTCTACTCCATTGTCGTGTCGTAGAGTAAAGTTACTCTTTTCTCATTGTTTCCTTGTGTTATAGGAGATGAATATGAGGAGGACACCGGCTAAGAGATTTTGAGGAGAATGATATGAATGAGGATATTCCTTCTCAAGTTAAGAAAGTTAAGAAGGTTATCAAATCCATATTGTGGGTGAAGGAAATGAGGTTCAGGTGGTTCCCCTAAAAGATATAATCCAGAGATTACAGAGGCTTTAATTACTTTAGGCCGATATTAAAGAGATACGGTTATGGTGCCCAGAGTGAATGCTGTGTAGAGAACGATGACATCTAGATTATGAGATTTTGTGAGGATGAATCCTCCTATCTTTCTTTGACCCAAGGTGGGAGAGGATCCCCAAGAGTTCCTAGATAGAGTGTATAATGTGTTGAGTTCCATGGGGTGGCATATAGAGAGAAGGCGGAGTTAGATTCGTTTCATTTGAGGGAGGTTGCTCAAGTGTGTTACACTAAATAGAGTTATAATAGGACAGTTGAGTCGGGTCCTATTGATAGGCAAGAATTTAAAGAAGCTTTTCTAGGAAATTACTTTCCCTTTGAGAGAAGGGAGGTGAAGGTAATGGAATTTATCAATCTCTAGCAAGGAAATATGAGCATTAAGGAATAGTCTTTGGAGTTCTCAAGTTTCTCTAGGTTTGATCGATCTCTTGTGTCTAACACAAGGGATTAGATGAGTAGGTTTATGACCGCGGTCGCCGATCTAGTGATGGAAGAAATTCGTACGGGAATGCTACATGATTATATAACCCTAACTAGACTCATGGTGTATGCTCAATCAATTGAGGAGTCTAAACTTTGTATGATTACTATAAATTGAATAAAAGTGGTTCAATTTACCAAATCTAACCTATGTCCAAGAAGAGGGCTCAAACTCAAGAAACATTTAGGGGAGCTAAGGTGAAATTTGAGAAAGGAGGTGGTTCTCACAATGACAGGACTACATGTGCTACTTGTTGAAATAGGAAATATGAGGAGTGTCTATGGGGTACCGAGAGTTGTTTTTTATATTGTAAAGATTGGAACGAAGTGAAGGATTGTCTTTCTAGAGATGGTAAGCAAGTTCCTCCTAATGTTCTAAAAGATGGTGCTCGAAATAAAAGACATTTATATGCACTCATGACTAGAGAAGCAAAGTCAGATGAGGGCGATGATGATGACTGTAAGTTCTTGTATTTCTTTAGGGATATGAGTTCCTTTTCATTAAGGGAGTATTATTAGTAGATGGAATAGAAAGTCATAGAAGCTTGTTGCTTGTGCATGGTGCTTAGAAGTCTTGTTGAAATAGAATGTCATTGATCTCAAGCATTGATTATTTTATGAGGTTATGACTACGTTGTAAAATATGTTTACATGATTTTATCTTGCATAGTAGCATATTTCCATCGTAAATTGCCTAAATGATGCATTTTTGGATTTTTTGAAGCATGGTTCTGTCACGACCCAAATCGGGGACGCGACTGGCACCCACATTTACCCTCCTATGTGAGCGAACCAACCCATTTAACCTTAAGATTTCAAGATACATCAACAGAAAATAATGCGGAAGACTTAAACTCATTAATAAAACAATTCAAAAAAAACTATTATTATTATCCCCAAAATCTGGAAGTCATCATCACAAGAACATCTATCCTCAAATTACTAAACTAAAAACGTCTAAGAAGCTAAAACAAATAAAAACTAGTCCATGCCGGAAGTTCAAGGCATCAAACTTGAAGAAGAAGATCCAGTCCAAGCTAGACGCATTAGTTCACCTTGAATTTCCGAAGGTAGTGAAGACTGGCTAGATCTACTGTTGAGTTGAAGTTGACGGAACGTTTGCTGCATTCCACAAATAACAAAGAAGAAAACATAAAAGTAGGGGGTCAGTAAAACCACAAGTACTGAGTAGGTATCATCGGCCAACTCAAAATAGAAAACAGTATATATCAGTTAATATCATAAATCAACTATAAACTGAACATGTAACAACAACAAGTACTATAATCATCAATAAGTACCATCAAGTTCATCCATGAGGGCTCAAGCCTCAATACCATGCTCATTTGGGAATTAAGTTCATTATGTTTAGTATATTATCATCTTTCAAGATTCATTATCTCTCTTCCTCTTGTGTCGGTACGTGACACTCCGATCCCCTACCTCTATGTGTCGGCACGTGACACTCCGATCCCCTAATTCTACGTGTCGGTTCGTGACACCCGATCCCCTATATGTGTCGGTACGTGACACTCCGATCCCCTATATGTGTCGGAACGTGACATTCCGATCCCCTATATGTGTCGGTACGTGACACTCCGATCCCCTAATGCTACGTGTCGGTTCGTGACACCCGTCCCACTAATACTATGTGTCGGAATGTGACACTCCGATCCACTAATACTATGTGTCGGAACGTGACACTCCGATCCACTAATCTCATTCTATCTGTTCATCAAGCCTTCTCTATACCAAGGCATCATCAATCCCATTACTTTAATTCATCAAGCCTTCTTTTATACCAAGGCATCATCATTAATAAGTAGATTAAAGTTTCTTTCAAGATTTGGGATTCAATGGTTTTCATCATGCTTGTTTTAACAAAATCACATAATCATATTCATGCAAGCATACAATTAAGCATATAGACAGGTTTACAATACCACCAATACATATCATTCACTATTAAGAGTTCACTACGAATATCGTAAAAACCATAACCTACCTCCACCGAAGAATTGGAATCAACAAGCAATTTCCAAGCTTTGATATTCCCTCTGCCTCTTGATCGATCAATCTCTCTCTCTCCTTGTTCTTTCTATTTTCTTTATTCAAACCCTCTTTCTTTACCACCCTAATAACATATAATTAAGTGTAAAAGATGGCAATAATACCCCACTAATTAACCCAAAGTTACCTCTTTTATCCCTCAAGAATTTGAGTTATTAATATAAACCCACGAAATCTATAATTAAGGAAAGATTAGTCCAAAACGTCCCTTAAAACGTGTAAAGAAATCCGATTCTGCCTGGGATTTGAGCAACCTGTGACAGCCCGTCGTGCCTGCGACGGTCCGTCATGCAGGTCGTCGCAACATCTAGAACTCCATTTTTCACCAAGGACACTGTGACGGTCCGTCACACTTGTGACGGTCCGTCCTGCAAGTCTGTTACAAAGTTCAGAGAGTCGATTTTCAGTACCCAATTTCAGAATTTCTAAGTATATTGAAACCAGACCCTGTGACGGTCCGTCGTGCCTGTGACGGTCCGTCGTAGGGTCCGTGGTTTCAGCCAGTTTTCCAGAAATAAAATCTGCTGCTCAAAACGACTAAACAGGTCGTTACAATAGATACCAATTTACCCATAATTCGTCCTCGAACGATCAAAGGAAGAAAAGTAAGGGCGAGAAGGAGTACCTGAATCTGTAAACACATGTGGGTATTTTTCTTGCATATCTGCCTCCTTCTCCCAAGTAGCCTCTTCAACCGGTCGATTCTTCCATTGAACTTTGATGGATGCAATCTCCCTCGAACCTCAACTTGCGAACTTCTCTATCTAATATAGCAACCGGTTCCTCCTCATAAGTCAAATCTCATCAAGCACAACTGAATCCCACGGAATAATAATGTAGTTTCCATCTCCATAGTATCTTTTCAACATGGACACAAAATACCGAATGCACTCCAGACAGCCCTGGGGGCAAGGCTAACTCAATAAGCCACCTCCCCCTACTCGCTTAAGTACTTCAAATGGTCCAATATACCTTGGACTAAGCTTACCTCTTTTCCCAAACCGCCATCACCCCTTTCATGGGTGAAACTTCAACAAGACTTGTTCACCCTCCATAAACTCCAAGTCTCTAACCTTTCGGTCCGCATATTCCTTTTGTCTACTTTGAGCCGCTAGAAGCTTTCCTTGAATGCACTTCACCTTATCTAACGAATCCCTCAAGAGGTCAGTACCCCACGGTCTAACCTCAAATGCATCGAACCAACCAATGGGAGATCTACACCTCCTCCCATACAATGCTTCAAATGGAGCCATGTCAATGCTGGAGTGATAGCTATTATTGTATGAAAACTCCGCTAAGGGCAAGAAGTTATCCCAATGACCACCAAATTCTATCACGCATGCACGAAGCATATCCTCCAACACTTGAATCGTTCGCTCAGACTGACCATCGGTCTGAGGGTGAAATGCAGTACTAAGGTCCAACCTAGTAACCAATTCAGCATGCAATGTTTTCCAAAACTTAGAAGTAAACTGCGTACCTCTATCTGATATGATGGATAGTGGAACCCCATGCAATCGAACGATTTCTGAGATGTAGATTTTAGCTAACTTCTCTGCAGTGTAGGTCACCTTGACCGGAATAAAATGAGCAGACTTAGTTAACCTATCAACAATCACCCAAATAGAGTCGTACTTACCAATCGTCTTTGGAAGACCAACCACAAAGTCCATTGCGATTCTCTCCCACTTCCATTCAGGAATGGGCATTCTCTGAAGCGTTCCTCTGGGCCTTTGTGTGTGTTCATTACTTTATTGTTGACAGTTTGGACATTTGGCAATAAAGTCAACAATATCACGCTTCATTCTACTCCACCAAAAGTATTGCTTTAGGTCACGATACATCTTGGTTGCACCCGTATGTAGGAATACCTTGAACTATGAGCCTCTGTCAAAATAGTGTTGATCAAATCATCGATGCGGGGTACACATACCCTTCCCTTAATCCTCAAAACCACCTTCCTCATCGGTGTTGCTTCTTAGCCTCTCCTTGCAAACTTTATCTCGGATCCAGATCAATTTCTCATCATCAAACTGCTTCCCCTTAATCTTGTCAAGAAGAGGATCTTGCCTCCACACAAGCTAACAATCCTCCCTTCTCATTTACTTCTAACCTCATGAGGTCATTAGACAAAATCTGCACTTCTCTAGCCCATGGGCGTCTAGAAGCTTGCAAATTGAGCTAGACTTCCCATGCTTCCCGCCTTTCTACTCAAGGCATCTGCACGACATTGGCCCCCGGATGATACAAAATAGTGATGTCGTAGTCCCTTCAGTGTTCCATCCATCTCCTTGTCTCAAGTTAATCTTTCTGAGTAAAGACATACTGTAGACTACGATGATCCGTTTATAGACTTCACACTTAAACCCCATATAAATAGTGCCTCCATTGCTTCAATGCAAATACTACACGGCCAATTCCAAGTCATGAGTTGGATAGTTACGTTCATGCACTTTTAATTGTCTTGAAGCATAAGCAATACATTCTTTTCTTGCATCAGCACTGACCCAAACCCCCCGAATAGGATGCATCACAATAGACAATGAAATTCTTACCTTCCACTGGCAAGGTAAGGATAGGCGCGGTAGTCAAAAAAGTCTTGAGTTGCTGAAAGCTTTTCACACTTATCCGACCATACAAATGGAACATTTTTCTTAGTCAAGTTCGTCAGTTGGGAAGCAATAGAAGAGAACCCCTTGACAAATCGGCGGTAGTAGCTAGCTAACCCAACAAAACTCCGTATTTCTGACACATTAGTGGGTCTTACCCAATTCTTCACTGTCTCAATCTTAGAAGGATCCACCATCACTCCTTCCTTAGAAAACACGTGCCCTAAGAAGGACACTGCATCTAGCCAAAACTCACACTTAGAGAACTTGGCATAAAGCTTTTTCTCCCTCAACATTTCCAATACAATTCTCAAATGCTCCTCATGTTCCTTCTTACTTTTAGAGTATATCAGTATATCATCAATAAATACGATCAAAAAGAGATCCAAATACGGCTTAAATATCCCGTTCATCAAGCTCATGAACGCAGCAGGGGCATTCGTAATACCAAAGGACATCACTACAAATTCATAATGCCCATACCTAGTCCAAAAAGCAGTCTTTGGCACATCCGTTGCCCGTATTTTCAATTGATGATAACCGGATCTCAAGTCAATTTTTGAGAAGACACAAGCACCTTGTAACTGATCGAACAAGCCATCAATGCGGAAGGAAGGATACTTGTTCTTAATAGTTACCTTGTTCAACTGCCGGTAGTCTATGCACATCCAAAAACTCCCATCCTTCTTCTTCACAACAAACCGGAGCACCCCAAGGAGATGCACTTGGTCTAATGAAGCCTTTGCTCAACAACTCTTGAAGTTGTGCCTTTAACTCTCTTAACTCCGCGGAGCCATTCTATAAGGGGGTATAGAAATGGGGCGAGTACCCGGTTCAAGATCGATGCAGAAGTCAATATCCCTATCCGGTGGCATACTAGGAAGATCTGCAGGGAAGACATCCAAAAACTCACGGACTACCGAAACCGTTTCGATTGAAAGTACTTGGGTAGTGTCATCCCTGAGATGTGCCAAGAAGGCTAAACAACCCTTACTAACCATCTTCTTAGCACGAAGAAAGGACACAATACGAACCGGATTGGAAGTGTACTCGCCCTCCCACACTAACGGATTTGTCCCAGGTTTGGCTAACGTCACAGTTTTAGCATTACAATCCAAAATCGCAAAATTCGGAGAAAGCCAAGTCATACCCAGAATTACATCAAAGTCACCCATTTCTAAAATAACCAATCTACATAAGTGTTGCTCCCCCCACAAAATTCACCAAAAAAGACCTATATACCTTTTCAACTATCACAGACTCACCCACCGAGTAGAAACACGAATATGCGTGTCAAGTAATTCACAATGTAAATTTAGACCATTAGCAAATGATGAAGATACATATGAAAACGTGGAGCCAGGGTCAAATAATACAGATGCCATGCAATCACAAACCAAAAGATTACCTGTGATAACAGCATCAGACGCCTCCGCTTCAGATCTCCCAGGGAAAGCGTAACAATGGGCCTATCACCAGTCTATCCGTTGCCCCTACCATGTTGTGTCGTAGTGGCTCCAGTTTGCCCATCACCTGTGCCGTTGTGGTGACCACCATTACCTCGACCACCACGTCCTCCAGAAAAGCGGGCCTCTACCATGACCACCTCTACCTCTAGCTATTGGGGGTCTGTAACTCTGTTTTGGACAATTCCTCCTAATATGTCAATCTCCCCACATCCATCCTAACACTCTCTGGAGTCAGGCATAGGTCTCTCGGAGTAGTGTTGACCGTTCTGAGGTGGACCCCCAACTACAGTCTGTAGTGAAGACTGAATTAGTCGAACTGAGTAGCCTCCAGAACTCTGTCCTCTAGTATACGAACCGTTGAACTCACCTCCCTTTCGAAACCTTTTTGCTGTCGATGTCGTGGTGAAGTCATCTGGCTTCACTCCTTCCACCTCTATCACAAAGTCTACCACCTCTTGGAAGGATTTTGCCGTAGCCGCTACCTGTAAGGCTGAAATCCGCAATTCTAACCTCAACCCCTTTACAAAACGGCGAATCCGTTCTTGTGGACTGAAACAAAGTTGGGTGGCATACCTGGATAATGCACGGAATTTAGCCTCATATGCATTAACCGTCATCCTTCCTTGCTCAAGACTCAAGAACTCGTCCTTTTTTCTATCTCTCAAAGTCCTTGGGATATATTCTCCATAAACAAGCTAGAGAATGATTCCCAAGTCAAGGTGGTGCCTCTGTTTGTTGACACAACATGTGACCGCCACCACATTTTGGCGTTCCCTTGAAACTGATAGCTCACGAACTCGACACCAAACGTTCTACTATACCCATCTTGTGTAGGAGCTCATGACAATCAACCAGAAAACGTAGGCATCTTCTCGATTCTGCACCCTTGAAGACTGGAGGTTTCAATTTCAAGAAGTACTGAAAAGTTCATGCTGATCATAGTCATTATAGGCCCAGTAGTCAGACGTGGAAATGTGCTATCTCCAATGATGCATCCATGCGGGGAGCCATAGTAGCCGCATGTCGTATCTCTGAAACCGGAGGTGTTGTGTGGTGCAGAACCACTGGAGGTGCCTGACCGTGATCATATAACCCGCTAAGATAACAAGAACCTGATTGATCATCTCTGGGGTAGGTTGGGGTGGCAATTCCTCATTTTGCCTTGTTCATTCTCCCCTTCCTCACCCTCTCTTATCACCTCCTCGGTCGGTGGAGGAGTCACCGCCCTAGTATCAGATGGGAGGGGCTCGTCCTCTTCCTCTAGAGGACGTCCTCCCACGACCTCTTCCACGGCCTCTTGCCGCTGCTCTTCCTCGAGCCACAGCCCCAATGGCTGGCTCAGACGTTTCTTGCCGTTGCCGTTGTTGCTGCTGGTGCGGTCGTTGCTCTAGTTCTAACCATCTGCGAAATAGAGTGAAGATGGTCAGATACCAATTTGTATCACCTAGATACCAATTGGACTCAAGTAGTAGCACGAAAGAAAGAATGAAAGAATGGAATTTTCCTACAGTCCTATAGCCTCTCAAAGAAAAGTAAAGGCGTCCCCCTACTGTTCCTTAAGACTCTTCTAGACCTGTTCTTCTGTGATGAGACCAATGAACCTAATGCTCTGATACCAAGTTTGTCACGACCCAAATCGGGGACGCGACTGGCACCCACATTTACCCTCCTATGTGAGCGAACCAACCCATCTAACCTTAACATTTCAAGATACATCAACAGAAAATAATGGGGAAGACTTAAACTCATTAATAAAATAATTAAAAAAAAACTATTATTATTATCCCCAAAATCTGGAAGTCAGCATCACAAGAACATCTATCTCAAATTACTAAACTAAAAACGTCTAAGAAGCTAAACAAATAAAAACTAGTCCATAGTCCATGCCGAGGGAGTTCAAGGCATCAAGACTTGAAGAAGAGAGATCCAGTCCAAGCTAGAGCATTAGCTCACCCTGAATTTCCGAAGGTAGTGAAGACTGGCTAGATCTACTGTTGAGTTGAAGTTGACGGAACGTTTGCTTGCATTCCACAAATAACAAGAAGAGAAACATAAAAAAAGTAGGGGGTCAGTACAACACAAGTACTGTATAGGATCATCGGCCAACCTAAAATAGAAAATAGTATATATCAGTTAATATCATAAATCAACTATAAACTCAACATGTAACAACAACAAGTACTATAATCATCATATAAGTACCATCAAGTTCATCCATGAGGGCTCAAGCCTCAATACTATGCTCATTTGGGAATTAAGTTCATTATGTTGATATATTATCATCTTTCAAGATTCATTATCTTTCTTCTTCCTCTTGTGTCGGTACGTGACACTCCGATCCCCTACCACTATGTGTCGGTACGTGACACTCCGATCCCCTAATTCTACGTGTCGGTTCGTGACACCCGATCCCCTATATGTGTCGGTACGTGACACTCCGATCCCCTATATGTGTCGGAACGTGACATTCCGATCCCCTATATGTGTCGGTACGTGACACTCCGATCCCCTAATGCTACGTGTCGGTTCGTGACACCCGTCCCACTAATACTATGTGTCGGAACGTGACACTCCGATCCACTAATACTATGTGTCGGAATGTGACACTCCGATCCACTAATCTCATTCTATCCGTTCATCAAGCCTTCTCTATACCAAGGCATCATTAATCCCATTACTTTAATTCATCAAGCCTTCTTTTATACCAAGGCATCATCATTAATAAGTAGATTAAAGTTTCTTTCAAGATTTGGGATTCAATGGTTTTCATCATGCTGTTTTATCAAAATCACATAATCATATTCATGCAAGCATAAATTAAGCATAGACAGGTTTACAATACCACCAATACATTCATTCACTATTAAGAGTTCACTACGAATATCGTAAAAACCATAACCTACCTCCACCGAAGAATTGAATCAACAAGCATTTCCAAGCTTTGATATTCCCTCTGCCTCTTGATCGATCAATCTCTCTCTCTCCTTGTTCTTTCTATTTTCTTTATTCAAACCCTCTTCTTTTACCTAATTAACATATAATTAAAGTGTAAAAGATGGCAATAATACCCCACTAATTAACCCAAAGTTACCTCTTTTATCCCTCAAGAATTTGAGTTATTAATATAAACCCATGAAATCTATAATTAAGGAAAGAATAGTCCAAAACGTCCCTTAAAACGTGTAAAGAAATCCGATTCTGCCTGGGATTTGCGCAACCTGTGACGGCCCGTCGTGCCTGCGATGGTCCGTCATGCAGGTCGTCGCAATATCTAGAACTCCATTTTTCACCAAGGACACTGTGACGGTCCGTCACACTAGTGACGGTCCGTCCTGCAAGTCCGTTACGAAGTTCAGAGAGTTGATTTTCAGTACCCAATTTCAGAATTTCTAAGTATATTGAAACGAGACCCTGTGACGGTCCGTCGTGCCTGTGACGGTCCGTCGTGGGGTCCGTGGTTTCAGCCAGTTTTCCAGAAATAAAATCTGCTGCTCAAAACGACTAAACAGGTCGTTACAGGTTCACTGTTAAGCTTCTAGGGAAATCTGCTTACTATAAAGATTTTGCAAAATTAGCTAATTCATTCATTGGTTGAAACTTGTTTCAATGTGGTTAGAACTGATTTATATTTGTATTATACTGAATATAAAAAGAGTTTTTGCTATTTGGAATTAAAGATGTGAGTTTTATGGCATGATTAGTTATATAATTTTTTCTAGTTTCTTGTTGTGTTGTGTATCTCCTTATTATGAGAAATTAATTTTTCATAGATGTTTGTATTATATAGGGTGTTTAGTGGTACAGTTTTGAGATGACATATTACTCTATATCTTTGGAGGTGTTCGGAGAGTGGCAAATGTCATTCTTGAACGAATATTATCCTAGTAGGAAGATTGTAATATGTGAAAAATTACATAGAAGAAGCTAGAGACCAACATGGTTACCATGAGTGTAGAACGTTCTAAAACTTTCTATAATGTTTAATTGAGTCTGTGTATAAATTATTAGGTACATTAGAAATCAAACGTGAATGGACGATCAAGACGTTCGATGACCAATTACCTATGTGCATCATTTGTGGTTATGTGACTAAATGTATGTTTCATGAGTTAATGAGATCCGTAAATACTTTATTACCTTTTATATAGGGAGTGTGTCAAGTTTCATGATGTTTTGAGGTCAAACGTCTATGATGTTTGAATGGTTTGCCTTGGAATGACTTTCTGTGTCTTGACATATTTCTTTGAGTTTTATGTGTTCATTTTGTATGAAATTTATGTGGGAGGTTCTAAACTCGTATATGATCATATTTGGGTAGTAAATTTCGGGGAATGAATTCCCATGGACCATCCAAGAGTCCTCGAGGAAGAACCTATGTTGGTGGCCAAATCATCCGAAGGCAGTCACACCTACAGATGGCAAACGGCAGCGAATGGGCTGGTTGACACACCGTAGTGGACTGCCTCGATCATAGCGAATGTCCTGGTCGAGGCCCCATCGAAGGAGGGCATCGTTGGGTACTTAGTATATGGATCAAAGATCCCATTTTTGAGGATCTGACCCAATCTACGGAGGACAGGATGGTCTATTTGTGTACTAACTCCTCGTCGATGGGCAGTCTTCAAGGAGGGTCTATTCTTGCGCAAATCACTGTTAAGTTGAAGGGTAAATTGATAAATTCACCCAATTTTAAAATAATATTAAGGGAGGTTACTGAGGGGTATTTTAGTTATTTTAAGTGGGTATATAAGTCATAAATACCTAGATGAATTCATTCTTCAAAATCATAACCTAAATTCACTTCGAAGTTCTCTATGACATCATTGGAGCCAAAACTCAACAAGATATTTGATTGGAGATTGGACAGCTCATATTTCTTAAAATTGGTGGATAAACATAAGTTAGGTATGGTTTTTTCTCCTTGAAACTCTCTACATCAAGGAAACCTAAATTCAATGTTTTTTCTGAAGTTTTCCAAAGGTGAACTCATCCAATTTTATGATCTATCCATGGTTTCTTGCATTGAAGGTTTTAAATCATTGTACATTGATTGAATTATTATTAATTAGATTATTTTAACTCAATTAACCTATGAATCCATATAGCTGATGAACCCTAAATTTTGACTACATTATGGTTTATTTGATAATGACTTAATGCTTATGAATTGTAGTGTAGTTTTCTATGTGCAATTGAATGATGTAATAATTGTATTCAATTGATGTATAAGTTATCTTATATTGATAAATCTATATTGAATCGACCTAGACTCGTTGAGTATTAAGATTTCTGTATTGAATTATGTTCATGCATTGGTAAGGGTTCTTATTTATTAAATATGATGTTTTAGCTATTGATTGAAGTGGGTGAAAAAAGATTGTCGTAAGATAACCTATTCTCTTTTATTTTATAAATGTAGCTCTTGAATTATGTTTGATTTGTATTATCCACTTATGGTGGTGGTGCTATGTGATTGATGTGGCCCTGTCAACGTTACATTATGTATTATGAGAATCATGGCCTTGTCGACAAGATACATGAAGTATTATGACGATTTGTGTCATTACCTATGTGAAGCATGATTATATCTACCTAGTAGTTAAGAAATGTGAAAGTATGTGTTCTTCTATGGATATTGGGTGATAATGTTATACTCTTACAACGTCCTTATGTATGTAGTCTTATAGTTGATGCACGATTATCCCTACTTGACAATATGAATAAATGATGTTTATATTGATAATGTTATAGTGGTGTATAGGGGTTACTCTATAATGGTTATTCCTAT
>JAKWJD010000062.1:0-29814 GCA_027705065.1 Solanum peruvianum
CCTTGGTGTGTTCTTGCATATACCCATACTTTGTACAAGTGTGTACTAATACCATACAATATCTACTTTTAGGTGCAACGTCAGGTGGACGTTAGAGCTTACTACGACGTTGCAGCTATCTAGATGTAGAGCTTACATCCGTAATTTGTAGGCCCTCGTGCTTTTTAGAATGTCCACCGCTATTATAGCTTAGATGTAGGCTTTATCTAGTGGAGCATGTTCCACTAGTGTTCATTTCCTATTTTATTTCAGACTTTTTATTGGTGCTGTTTTGGCATGAATACGTTAATGCAATTATGACCTGTTTCTTTCATTTGATTATCTCTATATTAGATGGTTGATTTGTGAACGCCTATGATGTTAAGTATAATATGATTCGCATAAATTAAGAAAACAAAAATTTCAAATTTTCCACTAAAATTAACCTAGATGAAGTAAGTATGATGCACATAGGCTTGTCTACGACCTCTGATAGGTCAACTACGCCGGTCTCGCGGGGGTATAGATTCCGGTCATACAACCCTCATATGTGATATTGACACATTATTATCATCATATCATAGTAAGGCATATAATTCATCCATAGTCAACCTTATATCATCATACATTAATCATATCTCACAATCCATATAATAATAACATTTCAATTACATTCATCATACCATCACCTATCTAATCACAATCAATACTTCAATTGAACATCATCATCAAGTACAATCCATCACAATTGAAGTAAGAGTTCAAGATCATTGGTCTTACCAATTTATCTTAACAAACCTTCTTCAGTGGTCTTACCATTAACATACTATATTCATCCATTAATAGACTTAATTACATCATATAATAGTAAATTAATACAAGAACTAAGCCAATTGCATCATCACTATTCAAGTCAACATAAATTCAAACCTAAGGTTAAGGAAATATGGTCAATTCATGATCTCTTTTATCTAAATAAGTCCTGCATGAAGAACAACCCTAGTTAACCAATAATCAGTTACATTATATCGATAATAGTAAAAATAAACTAAGAACAATATAATTGAAAGATCAATTTCGGATTAGGAATGAAACCAATGTTTTTATAAACTTTTGAAAATCAATTTGAAAGAACCCTTTTGGGAAAGGATTCACAAAAGTGAAGATCTTCCATACCTTGTTAATATTTGAAGGTTGATGGATAAAAAGTGAAGTTCTCGCAGCCCTAAGCCCTTTGACCTTGGTCTTCTAAGGAGTCTTCTTTGGAAAGAGAAAAAGTAAAGAGAAGGTGGAGGGTTTGAGTTTTTGGAATTGGAGGTGTTGGGTTATTTTAATTAGGTTTAGGTCCTTATATAGTAACTTACTTAACTTAATTAAATCTCCCCTAACTCTCAATTAACAAACATACCAAATAACTAATTAAAATAACCCCACTTAAAACTTCAAAGCAAAACTAGACCTTACTTACGATACCCCAACCTACGGTTCGTAGGTCAGTCGACGACCCCTTGCATCCACCGTCCTGCACATCCGTCAATTGTGTCAAAGACCTTATTATTTTGGCCATTTTTGGAAAATAACTAAGTATGGGACGATGTTGCGATCGATGCCCCATCATCTAGATGATGATCCGTCGTCTTGGCTCATCGATTGCCATTGTCATTTGACAACTTTTTGTCGTTTTGAAAGGATCCTCCTAAAGGACCCTTAGGGTTGTCCTTGGGGAGTCGTACTCAAAAATTTCAACCCTAAACGTATTCTAATAAATGTTTAACACCTTCCTACCTCATTTTATCAAATTTCTATTCTTCAAACCCCATGATATATACCAAGGCATGCTAACCTCTATTTCACAATTCACCGGACATCATGGACGTTATAAAATGTTGACTCTAAACTTCCTAAATGATTTATCTTGATTATTTTAGGTCTTAAAACAGTGTTATAAGTCTTTTTTCAATATGTGAGGTTCTAGAGTATGTGTTACACTTCAGAAGATAGGAACATTCGTCCCCGAATAACACTAAAATCTTTTGTAGGGAAAGGATAGGCTCAATACTAGCAGCCCAATCAACAACAACATATAATAACATGAGCTACAACTCCAATAAACATAAAAACATGGCATTTACATATATCATCTCAAAATACCAATTACCACCGATAAGAGTTCAACATCACAAAATGAGGAATTTCCTTCTCAACATCAATATGAGCTCAACATGATGATCAAGTCACTTGTGCCAAAACTTCTTATATTACACTTACATGCTCAATAATATTTCACAAAGGCAACAATACACCAAATACACAAGTAAGTGCAAATCAAACAAAAGAGCATTTTCACATGAATACTAATTTTAGCACAAACTTTTACCACAATTATGCATATTTTTGCAAAACAAGTGAAATCCCAATTAATTCATTATTTTCTTTATTATTAGAAAAACTTAACCTAGTTAGGAAAAAGATGAGGATAATGAGATTTCATGTCGTCCTCGGCCTATCATGTTGCTCCCTCAACTAGGTGGTTTCTCCTAACACCTTTACGCAGGCCACCTCCTTGTTCCTCAACTTCTTAAATTGCCAATCAAGAATCTCCACCAAAACATCTTCCAAGGAAAGTCTCGCATCCACACCTAGCCCTTCTATAGGAAGTATGGACACAGGATCACCAATGCACTTCTAAAGAATAGAAACATGAACCATCAGATGAACCGAAGCTAATTCACTAGGTAGTCTCAACTCATATGCTACATTTTCGACTTTATGCAAAACCTCGTAAGGACCTACATAGCGGGGACTTAACTTCCCCTTTTTACCGAATCTCATCACAACTTTCATATGTGAGATCATCAAATACACCATATTGCCTATTTTGAATTCCAGATCTTTTCTCTTATTATCGGCATAGGATTTTTGCCGACTATAGGATGATTTCAATATCTCCGTAATCACACAAACCTTCTCCAAGGCTTCATAGACAATTTTGGAACCGAGGAGTGAAGACTTACCAACCTCAAATCAACCAACCGGATACCTACATCTCCTACCATAAAGTGCTTCAAAGGGAGCAATCAAAATACTCAAACGATAGCTATTATTATAGGAGAACTCAACCAGCGGCAAGTGGTCATCCAAATTTACTTTAAAGTGTATCACACTCATAAAATATCCTAAAGTATTTGAATATTATACTCTTCTTGACCATCTGTTTGAGGATAAAAAGTTGTGAAGCTTCACTCTAGTACCCAACCCTTTTTGAAAAGACCTCCAAATGCGAAAAGTGAATTGGACACCTCTATCAATATGATGGATAAAGGAATCCCATAAATGCTCACAATCTAATAAATGTAGATTTTGTCAATCAATCCACTATCACCCAATTTGAGTTGTTTAGCCTTCGGTTTTGAGGCAACCATAAAACAAAATCAATATTAATTTCCTCCCACTTCAAAATAGGAACACCCATTTCATGAATTAGACCGTTATGCTTTTGATTCTTGGCTTTCACTTGTTGGCAATTTGGATAATTGGATACAAACTCCGCTATGTCCCTCTTTAGTCCATCCCATCAATATACTTCTCTATGTTCACGATACATTTTGGTGGAAAACGAATATATGGAATTTTGGGAACCACGAGCTTTCTATAACACCCTATTCCTCAAATAGTCAACATCCGGTACACATAATCTTTTTTGGTACCTTATCACACCATCCCCCTCTTGGGAGCATGACTCATTCAACTTACTAAGTACCGATTTCTTCAACTCTATCAATAGTGGGTCAAGATGTTGTTTAGACTTACCTTCAACCATAAAGGATGACTCGAAGTTGTTACGGACCAAAAAAACACCATTGGAGGAATCTTCCAACCGAACACCCAATCTAGCCAACTTATGAACATCTTTCACTAGGTCCTTCTTCCCTTTTTCCACACGAGATACACTACCCATATTAATACGACTCAAAGCATTTGCAACCACAGAGAACACTCATGTTGTAACCATCTTCTTTGATAAAGATTCAACTCCTTTTGGGTAAACACATTAAGAATCTTATGGTCGATATACACATCTACATGAACACCATACAAGTAATGTCTCCATATTTTCTATGCAAACACTACAGATGCTAATTGAAGATTATGAGTAAGATAATTCTTCTCATGTAACTTGAGTTGTCTAGATGCATAAGCTATTAACTTCCGATGTTGCATAAGAGCACACCCCAAACCCACTCAGGATGCATCATAATATACCACAAAACCCTTGGTATCCTCCGGTGAAGTCAACACAGGATCAGAGGTAAGCCTATCTTTCAAAATTAAGAAGATTCTTTCACATGCATCTAACCACTCAAATTTCACACTCTTTTGGGTAAAGGTACTCAAAGAAGAGGCAATGGACGCAAAACCATCCACAGACCTCCTATAGTACCCGGCTAAACCCATGAAACTTCTAATGTCGTCTCGAGTCAATGTTCTATGCGAATTCTTAACCGCCTTGATTTACTTTTTGATCAATTTGAATACCCTCACTGGAGATGATATTGAAAAGAAACACCGCCGATCTCAACCTAAACTCATATATGCTATACTTGGCAAATAGTTGGTGTTCTTTAAGGACTTGTAATAGAACTCCCAAATGACCCATATGATCACCCTCATTTTTCGAATACACCAAGATATCATCAATAAAGACGGTCACAAAGGAATCTAGGTAGTCTCGGAACACCCTATTTATTAGGTCTATAAAAAATGCAAGGGCATTAGTGAGAGCAACCAACATTACTAAAAACTCATAGTGCCCACATCTAGTTTGAAATGTTGTTTTGCTACATCCTCACCTCTCACCCTAAGTTGGTGATACACTGATCTCAAGTCAATCTTTTAAAAGCATCTTACCACTTACATTTGATCAAAAAAGTCCTCAATCCAAGGGAGAGATACTTGTAATTAATGGTGACTTTATTGAGTTGGGGATAATCAAAACACATCCTAAAGGATCCATCCTTCTTCTTAACAACAGCATTGGAGCTCCCTGTGGTGAAATACTAGGTTGAATGAAACTCTTATCTAAAAAATCTTTGAGTTAGAGCTTTAACTCTTTTAAATCCGCCGTAGCCATCCGATAAGGAGGGATTGAAATGGGATTTGTATCTGGTAATAATTCAATACAAAAATCCAATTCCCATTCACGAGGAATTCTGAGCAAGTCATCCAAAAACACTCCTAGAAATTCCCTTTCTACGAGGACCGACTCAATAAGAGGATGTCAGACTCAAGTATTTGACTTTTACGATATGGTAAAGACACACTTTAGAGATCAGTTTACAATCTTTTAGACAAGAAATTATAAGATATCTAGGATTTAAGTTACCCCACTTCCACTCTAAGACGGTTTCATTAGGAAATTGATTTTTAACAACACTAGTACGACAATCTATGGAATCAAAACAAGCATGCAACCAACCCATTCCAAAAATAACATCAAAATCAAACATACAAAGTTCTACCATATCCACCCAAGTAACTTTATTGGGCAAAGATATAGGACAACTCCTAAAGACTCTTCTAGCCACTACGGGAGTCACCCACTTGGGTTGTAACCCAAAATGGTTCAATTAAAATATCGGGTAAAACATATAACTTTATAGCTACAAGTGGAGTTAAAATGACAATGTAGCACCTGGAAAGCATAAACATTTATAGAGAAGATTGGTAACATACCGGTGACCACATCGGGGGACTCTTCTTGTTTACCTCTAGAGCGAACTGTCTAAAAGCGACCTTCTCCTTAATTTCCATAAATGTCACTAGCTTGGCTCCTCTTTAGAGGATCGAAACTAAGACCACTTGATTGCACTCGACCACTTCCCTTCTGTTAACCCCTAACATTAGGGAAATCCTTAACCTTGTGACCTTCTTTTCAACAACAAAAGCAATTTCCCATCCCCACTAGACATTCACCCCAATGTTTCTTACTGCAATTGGAAATGGTTAGTTATCACTTGTTGAAATTCCACTTCTAGCCATTTGGGACTTGGGGTTACACACCCTATATTTGTTGGTATTTTGAAAGTTGGAAGGAACTTTGTTAGAAACCCTCTTTTTGAATCTAGGCTTCTCTTGAATATCAAGCCTACTCTTAGAAGTACCAGTTCATAAACATTTGCCCTTTTATACTCCCTATTCCTCCTCATAAGTGGAGTTTCCTCAACTTGTTGAGCATGAACCATCAACCTAGAAATATTCATATTGTTATGGAGAATTACCTAACAACACTTCTTAACCAAATCCTCGGACACTACTATCAAAAAGTAACTTATCTCATCGCTTGGGTTAGAGACCAAGGAAGGAGCATACTTGGACAATTTGGTGAATTTCAAGGAGTACTCTTGCACACTCAAACCTCTATGACAAAGGTTGATGAATTTCTCCACTTTGTCCTACCTTTTCTCCCTAATAAAGAAGTGATCGAGAAAAGCCCTCCTAGACATTTCCCAATAGATAGGACCAGCTCTCAAGGCCCTATTATATCTCCATTGAGAGTACCATGTGTGAGCTACATCCTTGAGTTTGTAAGAAGCTAGCTCGGCCTTGTCATTCGAAGTCAACCCCATATAATAGAAAACCTTGTAGACCATATTAATGAAGTTTACGACATTTTCATTCACTTTTGACCCGAAGAACATTGGAGGGTTCATCCTAATGAATTCCCTTAAACGGGATGCCATGGTGCTAGCATTTTGTTAAACACAGGGTCCAACATCCCTATTGTCTTAAGCCGCCATTGCTTGATCTTGGGTGGCTACCTGTTGTGCTTAGTTAGTTATAGCTTGAGTCAAAGTCAAAATGATGACATTAGCTCTCCATCCGTCATAGGTATAGTAGAACAATAACAAGAGCTTGTTCTTGAGGAGACACTTGATTATCTTGTGGAGGAACTTGGTTGCCTTGGGGAGGAACTCCCACATTAGCCAAATATTTCTCCACTCTTCTTGCATTTGCACGTCTTGTAGTCATATCCTATATCAACAAGAAAAGAATTAGAAGAAAGAAGATACATATAGTTTCAACTCTTAAGGCACGATTTTCAAAATTACCAATAAAGGAGAATTCCTAAGAATCACATAGTATTTCATTCATAAGTGTGGCGCGCTTCTCGCCCCTGAACAAGATGCGTGAACGTGATTCAATGACGCATCAATCGTAATATTTATTTAAACTCATGATCTGATACCATGTTTGTCACGAATGGGAGCATCCCCTAGACGTTATCGGAGTGGTTGTCCTTGGACAAGACTAATACTAGACTCTTAGCATTCGTAATTAGTTTCATAGGTTGAAAACTCCGAAAATTAAAATTCTCCATACATAAAATATATATTAAGTTACATAGATCTATCGCATACTACATATGGAGTTTGCTTACAATCCTCGCGTATGAAGAATACATAGACTTCCCATTTAGACAACATAGTTGAAACATAGTAATTAGTCTAATACTTCATCTAACATTGAACCATCTAAAAGAGTAAAACTCTTGCACATAGACAATACAAAGTCAACATGCCAATATAGGCTTACATAAATATCCAAATGATAAAAGAAATGATCTCAGTCTTTATGACAATACAACTTCAAATCTAGAATGTAGAAAAAGATAACCTCTCCGAACATGAGCATCTACCAATACTTGGAGAAAAGAGTCCAATTCTTCTTCAATTGTCCTTCTAGGAACTCAATGGACGGAACCTACAAATTTGTTAGAAAACATAAAGATATGGCTTAGTTCAACAATTGTACTAAGTATGGAAATGTATGCACATAAAACATTGAAATCATGTTTAAAGGGACATTTGTTCAAAACATGTTAATTTACTTTTAAAAGCCTTTATGTATAATCAGGAATATATATGAATCGATGATCACATATTCCTCAAAACAAGATCATGTACTATACAAGACAAACATCATCAAGTAGAGTCAAGTAAACATATGTAATAGCATATTAATGCACTACATATGTAGTAGCATAACCCAACATAATGTTACACCACAATAAAGCATGTATATAAGTTCATAACATTACAACAAACGAAATACAATTACCCATAACCATTACCAAGCTTACAAGTGCAATGATCAAGTGAAGTCCCGTAACCTCACTCAACCAAGTAAACTCAAAAAGAATCACAAGCAATGTCCAACATCATATAACATGAAATCATAAGTAGTCATAATCATATTTAACTATATGGACCAATAAAATGTTCATATGTGAGATTAACATCATATAGGTCATCAACATATAAATTCTACATATACATATTATATACATTATAAGAACACAAGAACAATCTCCTAGGACTTTCCTCAAGGCCAACTAGTGCAATGTATAGGTAGAGTCCCATACCCCTACCTAGACTAAGTCAAACCCCTTAAGTCACCGTAGTTAGTGTTCATTCATTACTTCATTTTACTTTCAGGAATAATTGCCTTAACCGATGTATACCACATGAGCTAAATGTGATATCCGGTGTCTTGAAACCCTACACCAAAAGCCTGGACTACTTGCCAAGGTAGTACCAAAAACATGAACATAGCATAGTAGGTGGATCCACTAGCTAATATTCCTATGAAGGGAACATTGTTAAGGAACTAGGAGATATGTCTTGAACAATCTACATTAACAGTAGCAATTGGAGCCTTCATCTCATAAGAACGCATGGGGACTCTCTCTTCTATGGGAAGTGAACACCTCTCATTGTCAAGTTTACTTGGTGATAAGCTAAATTCCCTTTTTGAAATGTCTCTAAGCCTTTATTAATCATCATAGCTTAGTATAAGTCATAGGAGACTAACCCTTTGTATATCATAGAATTATTTCATTAGGAATCGCATGAGAACATCCTTTGAATACAACCCTCATATGTGAGATTGAAACATTATCATCATATATCATAGTAAGGTATATAATTTAGCCACAGTCAACCTTGTATCATCATACCTTAATCATATCTCACAATCCTATAATCAATATATTTAAGTTACATTCATCATACCATAACCTATCTAATCTAATAAAAATAAATACTTTAATTGAAAATCATCATCAAGTACAATCCCTCACAATTAAAGTAAGAGTTCAAGATCATATATCTTACCAATTTACCTTCAAAAGCCTTCTTCATTAGTATTACCATTAACCAACCATATTCATATATTAATTGAATTAATAACATCATATAATAGTAACTAATACAAGAACTAAGTCAATTGCATCATCACTATTCAATTCAATATCAATTCATAGCCTAGGGCTTAGGAAATAGGGTCAGTTCATGATCACTTATATAGAAATAGCTCTATATAAGACTCCCAAAATGAGTTAGTGTGTCTAGAGACTCACTTGTGACTATAAGATTTTTAACAAGATAATTAAGTGTTTCAAAGTATGCATCGGTGATTTGAAGTCATTTGGTAGTCAAACGTCAAGGGACGACCAAGACGTTCGACGACTAGTCACCTAAGGAGCCTTATGTGTATTTACGTGTTTATGTGTGTCTCATGAGCTTATGAGGTATTTATATGAGTTATAATGGTGTTTATAGTCATTATATTAAGTTTCATGAAGTTTGGAGGTTAAAAGTCCAAGAACGTCCAAGATGTTCGAAAGTTAGTCCTTGAGACGTTCATGTCTTGAGTGTGCCTTGCTTGTTTAGATATGTTTTACGAGTTCATTTAGTAAGAAAATTTCATTAATGGTCTAACAAATATGAAGGTGAATATTCACATTGTAAACTTCTGGGTACAACTCCCCAAGGCCCCGCAAGAGGCCCTCAAGAAGGACCCAAAGACTGTCAAGACACTACCTTGGTAGTGTGAATCGACAAAGCCAAACACACCTCGTCAGTTAACTGATGCCCCATGGATGGAGAGGATTCGATGGAAACTTATCCTGGGGAATTGTCATATTAGTAATAGCCTAAAAACCAAAAGATTGAAGCCACAAATGGTCCATCCATAGGCCAACGAGGCATCGATGTAGGCCGTCGATGCAGGTTTCAACTACTGCCATGCACGATGCCTAATTATAGGGTGAATGGGAAATTCACCCTACGTGCTAACCTGACCCCAGAAGATTTAGTTACATATTTTTTGGTATATTAGGTTGGTTAAAAACGTGAATATCCCATATCCAATCCTCCATTCAAAATAAAAACCTCCCTCTCCCAAAATGTCCTCTCTAGAAACCTCCAATGAACACGAAGTTCAAGTTCAGCTTGTAGATGGATTTATATGGGTTCTTGAACAATTTTTAGTGGTTTGTTCATCTAATAAAGGTATTGTGATCCTTCATCTCTAGTTAATCTTTTATCTAGAAAGTCCTCTTCAATGTTTTCAAAGAAGTTTCATGATCAAATCTCTTCTTCTTCAATATAGCCATGGGTTCTTTCTCAAATTGATTTCAAAGGTATAATATTAATGTATTGATGATTATATACTAATTTGTATGTGATTTTTAATCCAACTGCATGATGAACCCATGCTTTCTCACAAACTTGACTTTAGCATATGTATGGCTTTATGATGTTGATCTCATGTATATCGAATTGTGATTCAGTCATGTTAATATTCTTATATCTACTGCCTAGTATGTGTATTGATGATGAGTGTTTGAGGAATCATCCATGAGTATCAAGTTTGAAGGTTTTGAATAAGGCTAGTATATAATGTAGTAACTTGTGATCTTTACGTTAGGATGGTTGTTATGTGACTCGATCATGGTGAATTGTCTTATATACTGACTATATGTGTAGTTGGTGATAATTAGGTATATTTTATCCAATATAAATAGATAACAATTGCATGGTAAAGGTTTATTTAGGTTCTTCTAGCCTATAGACTTGATAGAGTAAAGTATATGTTGCGATCTATATTCTAAGGTAGATGAAGAATGATTCAGTAATATGTTATATATATTTATATACTGCCCTAAATTTATATTATTGATAAAATATGATGGATGAATAAGAATAAGGAAATTGGTTTATGATCTATGGCTCTCAATCTTCTAGTATATTAGTTATGTATTGTCTTAGGTTTTAGTATGATCTTTTAGCGACTTGTACATGGTTTATTTCATGGTTAAATTACATTTATCTAATTCATATACATAAATTTATGATGAAAAATGTGTCTTGATCAATGGTGATCAAGGGTTGATTAATTGGTAAGAATGTCTCTTTCTCTTTACTTTTCTTATAATATTTATAGTTCATGAAGCCTTGTATGGCATTGTGTGGTATGGTACACTTTTGTGGAAGTGCTTAGTTTATTGTCATATATATGTGTTGATTATGTCCTTGAAGTCAACTTGATAATTTTATGAGTGTGTGTTTATGATGATCACACTATGTGAAACTTATGCCTACTTTACTATTCTAGTTGTGATCTAGGTTGTATGGATATTGTATAAGCATGTGTATATCTATGTCAGGGTAAAGTGTAGGTTCTTCCATTTATGATTTATAATGGTTAACAAACCCTAACCTATTTACCCTTATGCAAATGTGTGAATAGATAAGGTTAGGAGTCTTGAATGTACTATGAAGTTAGCTTGTCTCTTATGCTAAATTATGTTGTGTGGTCTATGCTTAGTTGTGCATTGTAGTCCTAAGAGGGTGGCTGCCTAAATATGTTTTTTATAGCCTTATGTGATCATGTTGACCAACGTACACACATTCACATGCATGCTTACAATGTAGTAAAGGTTCATAGTGTTTAATTAAAGGTTAATCTCATATTAACAAAATGTCTACTACTATGCATGTAAGGTATACATCTGTGAAGCATGTTATGTATTCCATTAAATAGGATGCCTTTATAGGTGTACTAGTATGGGCAAGGATATGGTACCTTGTATATGCAATGCACATGTGTGCCTTGACAAAATAATTCCTAAGTTTAGTATCCTATGTACATGAATATGAATGCCTGAGTATGTTATGAACATGTGTGGTCTAAATATGTTATGTGAATGGGTTACTCACATGTATATACCGCATGTATGAAGTCTAGTCAATAGAAGTGCCTTGAAAGGTGTGCTCAAGAGTACCCTAAAACTAGATAGGTGCTTGAATATGCTATAAGCATATAACGAGTCAATATCCTAAGCTTATGTTTTATGAAATAATGTAATAAAGACTTTTCAATAAAGGGAACTTAGCTTAGAACTGAGTGAACTTGACAATAAGAGGTGTTGTCTTCCCATGGAGAAAGAATCACCATTGGGTCCTCATAAGGTGTTGACTTTCCTTGAGGAAGATTCACCCATGGTTTCTCATGAGGTGATGCTCCAATACCAATGAGCATGTAGAGGATCATGTACATCTCTTAGTTCCATAAACTATGCTTTCCACATAGGATCTAGCAAGTGACTTCATTTAGTATGCTATCGTGTGTTAATGTTCTACCTTGGCTAGGTAAGAACACCTTCCCTTGGTGTAAGTCTCTACAAAACCAAATTCCATGTAGCACCCATGGTCTTAGTGTCGGTTAAGGCTATAGTTTCCCTAAAGTAAAATGGACAATGGAAGTAAATGACTATGACCCTAACTAGGATTACCTAAGGGAGGTTACTTAGGATAGGTGGAAGTAATGAACCCACCTAGACATTGCACAAGTATCTCCTTAGGTAGTTCTAGGAGGCGTTCTAAGGTGTAATATTATGGTTATGTCATTATGCATGGCATGGTAGTATTTGTCTATTTCTTATGAAAATGTTCATGGTATGTATGAGTCTATATAGTGTTGTTCTTGTTTCTCATATACACAATGTTGGTCTTAATGACTATCTGATGAACGTCTTGCTTGGCATGAATGAGTTTGTCTATGTTGTCAATATTATTCTATGAAGTTAATGTTAAGGCTTGTGTCTAATGATACTCTTACTAAGTATGTGTGACGTTATGGGGCTTCACATGAACATTGCACTAGTAGACTTAGAATAGGATAGTGAGTAAAGACTTATGTTAAGCCTAATGTGGAGTATGTGACTTGGTATATGAAATGGTCCTATCGTTGTATATATTGAAGTTTAAAGGATTGTATGTATGACTTCCTTGTGGCCTTAAGGTGATGCATTGCACCAAGTATCACTAGAGGGTAACTTGTGGGAATAAGAAATTTAGAAAAGAGGAGTTAAGTGTAAAGAAGGAATGTGCTCATTGTAATGTGACTCTAAAATGCCCTAAATGCTATATATGATATTATATGATGCATGATCATGGAACATGCCGATATGAAGTATGATAATAATATAATATTTTATTTTACAATGGTTTTTTGAAGATTTCACAAAAAGCCATGAAGTATGATTTCAAGTAAATGTCCCTTTAAATTCATGGTTTCGCATGGTTGTCATAATTAATGCAATCATGTACTAACTCCATTCTTCTCTAATTTTTGCAAAAAATTTAGGTATGAATGACTAAGGATGTATTTAAATATGAGTATCTTGATATGTGATTCTCAAGATCAAGGAAAGGAATCCTTAAGTCCAAGGATTTTCTACATTATTGTTTACTGTAAAGTATAGTATTATGTACTTCTGATTTGTTATAAGGGTCGTATCCCTTTAGTACTCTTATGATGTATGGTCTAGGATGGAAAAAATAGACTATAGTCTAATATATAAATATGATATTATATATATATGAAATGAAGTTTCTAAATATGATGTGCTATGAAAAGTTTTAAATTTTTCGCTAATTTTACACGTATGACAATTCGATGAATGATATCTATGGGCTTGTATAAGACATCCGAGAGGTCAAGTACGTCATGTTACTTCTATGAGGTTCTCGCTATTGGTGATAGTCTATCATGAATAACAACCCTAATTCACCAATAATGAATCACATCATATCCATAAAAATCAAAATAAAAGAAGAACAGTACAACTGATTGATCAATTTCAGATTAAGAATGAAACCCATGTTATTATCAACTTTTGGAAATATATTTGAAAGAACCATTTCGGGAAAGGAGTCCCACAGATGAAGAGCTTCTGTACCTTGTTAATACTTGAAGATTGATGGAGATAAAGTGAAGTTCTTTTATCCCTAAGCGCTTTGACCTTGGTCTTCTATGGAGGCTTCTTTTGAGAGAGAGAAAGTAGAGAGAAGGTGGAGGATTTGAGTTTTGGGAATTGGAGTTGTTGGGTTAGTTTAATAAGCCAACTAATTAAAATAACCCCACTTAAAACGTCACAGACATACCAGACCTAGCCTACAAGACCCCAATCTACGGTCCGTTAGTCAGTCGACGACCCCTTGCATCCACCGTCTTGCACAACCATCGATTGTGTTAGAGACCTGTTTTTTTTTTTGGAAAATTTCTAAATGTGGGACAATGTTTCCATTGATGCCCCATCATCTAGACAAAGATCCATCGTCTTGGCTCGTCGATTACCACTATCATTTGACAGCTTTTGGTTGTTTTTGAAGGGTCCTCCTCAAGAACCTTTAAGGTGGTCCTTGGGAGTCGTACCTTGATGTTTAGACCATAAACATATTCTAATAGATGTTTAACACTTTCCTACAACATTTCATTGAATTCCAACTCTTCAAACGCCATGAAAAATGCCAAGGCAGACTAGCCTCTACTTCACAATTCAATTTGACGTCATGGCCGTTTCAAAATGTTTTGACTCTAAAACTTCCTAACTGATTTATAATAATTATTTTATGTCTTAATATAGTGTTCTAATTCTTTTTTCAACATGTGAGGCTCTAGGTCTTAGACTTCTCATGTCTTATATAGGTTCCCTTTGTTCGATGAATGAAAGTTATGTGAATATGATTTATTGATATGGTAGGATTAGGCACCTTTGTCTTCAATGAATGAACGACTTAATGAAAGTATAGAATCAGTAGACCTCAAGTTGGCTCCCTTCCATAAATGATAAATGAGGTTAAAGTATGTCATGAACCGGTAGACCTAAGAATGGTGCCTCTTCTTGATGAGTCTAGAACCCTAAGCGAATGTGCAAACCTTGAATATAAAAAAAAGGTTTATAATAAAGTGAATCAGATAAACCTAATATGGTACTCATTTCATGAATGAGTTATCCTAATGAAACTTTATAGGTAGACCCTTGTGGATCCTTTCTCGGAAAAGGTATTATGAGTTAGTACGCTTAGTGAGAGTACCTTGTCTAATACAATTACGTGAATGAACTTACTCTATGAGAACCACTGCAAAGCACCGAGTGAATATTCTTAAGGATGTCTATCTACTTGACTCTGAGAGTAGAGTACAAATAAGACTTTTGATATTCCTTAAACCATGTGCCTACATGGAATGTGTCCTAATTCTACCTTTGGCAAGTAGAAAACCTTCCACGGTGTGGGGTCTTATGACACCGACTTCTATATAGAGATAGTTTGGTATATGTCGTTTAATGTCTACTTTCATTATGTGGGATGTGAACTCTATTTATTAGATAGGTTCTATGATGTGTAGGTACTAGTATGGGATGTAATCTTCCAATGGAACGAGTAGGCCTAAAAATGCTTAAGTGAGTACCCTTGGTTTTCCAAGACCATTATGTGAAGTCCCCTAATATTATGATTGTAATATTTCAAAAATCCTAGATGAGTCTGAAAGCCTAAGTTAGGTGCCATGAGTTATAAATACTATTTTAAGACCTAATTTAATGAATATAGGTCATATAGTCGTAGGAGGTACTAGTGTGCCTATACCAAGTTGACGAGCTTTAAAGAGTCGAAAATCTATGAAAATTGGTGGAAGGGTACATAATAGGTGTTTAATATGATTTGTGGTTGAAACGTCCGGGTAAGACTCCCTAAGGACAAACCAAGGGCCCTTGAGGAGGACCCTAGCATGTAGGAGGCAACACTGCCTGAGAGTGTGTAACCACAAGAGGCAAAGAACGGCTCGTGTGTGGATAAACAGGGCGTCGATGCTAACCGTCGTACAACACTTTTGGATCCCACTCCGGTAGAAGTCTGTGAACGAAACATTGGTTCTGCATCACGGAGGGAGGCCTGGCCGTCGATGGACCAACGGCCCATTGGTCGTTGTCTCATCGATGTTCCTGCAATTTTTCTGCACTTTTAAGTTAGTTCATTTAATTAGTTAAGAGGTTAGGTCGTTAAATATGGTTTTGAGTAAGTCTAATAATTTAAATTAAAACCCCATCAAGGCCCTAACCCTCATTAGATTAAACATAACTCACAAAATAAATCCTCTTCCTTCTCTCTTCTTTCTCTCTCTATTTGGAAGACACCATTGAAGGCTAGCTAGGTGATGTATTTGGGGGATGAAAAGGGACGATTTCACCATCAAATAGTCATCAAACGTTGAGTATGGGATCCAATTCACCTTTGAGACCTCTTTCTGCAAAGGCTTTCAAGATATTTTCAAAAGTTGGGTTTCCATGTGGGTTCTTCTTAATCTCGAAAATAAGGTTATGAATTGTTATGTTTTCTATTTGATAAATATGAATATATAAACATGTATTCTAATTTAATTATGGTATATCTTAATGATTTGGTATAGTTTGTAGATAATGATCCTTAACCCTTAATCCTAGCTTTGATATTGACATGAATTAAGTTGAGATTGCTTTAATTGACTTGGTTATTTGTTGTTGATATTGATATTAATTTTGTAGTAGTTACATTATCATGAACAAATTAGAGTGCATTGTAGTCTTTCATGCTGGTTCTTGAGATGATGATCTAGGTTATTAATTGAATTAACCTAACTGTCTTATCTTAAGCTATGATCTAGTATTGAATTGTGATGTATTGATTCTCCTAGCCTTGTTATCATATTGATTATTGAATTATGATGTTGAACCTCTAATTGGATTGAACTGAGGTTTATGGTAAGACATTGATAATGAACTATGAAAGATGATTTGTAAGTTTTATGATATCTATCCTTTACTTCCTATTGTGGTTAAGTCGTGATATTATATTGGAGTAAGCCTTGTATTAGGATTGATATGGTGGTAGGATGTAGAATTGAAATGTATTGACTATGTTGTGAGGTTTATTAAGGTGTATGTGTTATATGTATGGTGATAACTCTAAATGTGCCTTATTATGCTAACCTCACTTATATGAATTGTAATGAAAGGACTTATACTCATGCAATTCTTATTGAGCTATTGATGACGATGATTATACAAGGGGTAAACCTATGACCTAAACTAAGCTATTATTGATAATTAAAGGCTAAAGACATTTCAAAAAGGGAGTCTAGCTTCACCGAGTGAACTAGAGTGAGGAGTGTCCCTTCCCACATCGGGAAGGTAGGAGCACTAAAGTACTCTTGATATTGGATACTACGATGCATGTTGCATAAATATGGTCCCAACTATATCTCTTATTTCTTAACTATGTAGCCCCCTTAGGAATAATAGATAGTAAATACACGTAGTTGTTATGTTTTATGTTTTGGTACTACCTTGGCAAGTCGCCTTCCTTCAGTGTAGGGTTTTATGACACCGGATCCACACTAGCTCATGTGGTCTATGTTGGTTAGAGCAAGATGTTCCCAAAAGGTAAAATGAATTAAAGCATTGAACTATAACTAGGATAACCTAAGGGGCCTAGGTTAGTCTAGGTAGGGGTATGGGACTCTACCTAAGCATTGCAGTAGTTAGCCTTGAGAGGGGTCTTAGGATGTTCCTTTGTATGTTTATGCTCATAATGATATATGTTATGTATAATATGAATTTACACATTGTTGATACTATATGTTGATTAGTCCACTTATGAATATGTGTTGGTCTATATTGTAAAATTAATATGAATGGTATATTTAAATGTCATGTCATGTGATGTAAGGTGTTAGTGATGATTCTTTGTGGGTTACTTGATTAAGTAAGGTTATGGGGCTTTGCTTGGTCATTGAACTTGTTGACTTGATAGGGATTCATGGGCAATTGACTTACTTTGTTATAATGAATTGTACTCTTATTCATGCTTATTATTAAATATGACTTGATGACGGAGTTATTTGTATATGTATTTACTTACATGATATAAATAGTTTACTTAACTATACTTGACGTTATAGTATTGTGATGAACATTCCTATGACTTATTAAATCTGAAATGTTGATTTGGTATGGTCTTGTTGTATATGCATGAAGGTTCTAAATAAAAAATTCATACTTGTTGAAATGTCCTTTTCTTAGCATGTTTTATAAGTATATGTGCATATGGTCTCATAGTTAGTACAAGTGGCGTACTAACTCCATTTCTTCCTTTTTTCCTAACATTTTAGGTTCCGGTCATTGAAGTCTCATTTGAGAAGACTTCAAGAAGACTTGGATATTCTCTACCAATGTAAGTGGGTGGTAGGTGGTCACTTTCCGAGGGCGATGTCAACTTCTCGTTTATGGAGTTTCTTTATTTTTCTAAGACTATTATGTTCATCCTATTTTAATTTGAGCACGATTTGTATAATCCTATATGTGGCTTATTTACATTTATATAGGGATAAGCCCAAATTTCTATGATCGTTTAGATGGTATGAGATGAGACAATCTTTAAGACTATGTTCTATCTTATATATAGATATATGTGCAGTAAAAGTAGAAGGCTATGTAACCTTCCTATACGAAGGGTGTATGTATAGTAGATATATATATACACATTATGTGTATGTAGAAGTATATGTAAACCTCCAAGTAGAAGAAATAAAAAATTTTAAATTTTTCGCCAAATTCGACTTATAAATGTGATGATGTAAGCTAAGAGTCTAGTCTTAATCATAAAAGAGGACAACAATGCCGGTTATGTCTAGGGGTAAACCGGATGTGACAAACTTTGTATCAGAGCATGAGTTTGAATTATCTTAGAGTTTATGTCTCTCTCAACCACGTCTATGTAAATTTGTGTTCACAATTTTGAATCGCGCCACACTTATGGATGGAAACCTACATGATGCCTAGGGAAATCTCTTTTGTTAGAAATCTTATATCGTGCCATTAGAGTATAATTATGGTGTGCTTTTGCATCTAGTCCTATTTTTGTGATTATAGGAATAATGAACACTTGAGAAATGCAGCACGAAGACTTGTAGAGGAAATTGCCAATGCAGGAGCTCCTCCCAATGGTGATCAATTTCCTCCACTTGAAGAAGATGCTAATATGGAACAATCTCCGGTCAATCATCCTCCTTTAATGGATGAGAATATAAGGGCCGTTATTCTTCAAATGTCCCAAGCTATGACTACTCAAGAATAAGCCCCCACGGAGCAAGCCCAAGCTATGACGGCCCAAAACAATCGGGAGGTTGTACCCGGTCATCATCAACAAGTTGCTACTATGGCTTCCCGTCTAAGGGAGTTCACTCAAATGAACCCTCCTACCTTGTATGGGTCTAAGGTTGAGGAATACCCCCGAGAATTCATCAATGAAGTCTATAAGATAGTCTTGGATATGGGGTTGTCCATAAGTGAGAAGGACGATTTGGTCACTTAAAAACTCAAGTACGTCGCTCAAGAATGGTTCGCGCAATGGAGGGATAGTATGCCACTGAGAGGTGCTCTGGTGAGTTGGGAGATCTTCAAGAAGGCTTTTCTAGATTGGTTCTTTCCTAGGGAGATGAGGGAACCTAAAGTGGTGGATTTCATCAACCTTCGCCAAGGAGGAATAAGTGTTCATGAATACTATTTGAAATTCACTAAATTTTCTAAATATGTTCCTTCTTTAGTTTCTGATCCTAGATATGAAATGAGCCTCTTTGTGATGGGAGTGTCGGATGATTTGCAAAATGAGTGTCATTCTGCAATGCTTCATGGCAACATGAACATTTCTCATCTTATGGTGCATGCCAAACATGTGGAAGAGTCAAGGGTTAAGAGCAAGAGTAGAAATGATAAGAGAGGAAGATCGTTTTGAAGGAGGTTCTGCAAAGAATAGGCTTGAGATACAACACAAGACGAGGTTTAAGAAGCGGGTTTCAAGTCAAGTTACTTCAAAGATCCCTAAGGCTAGTGGTTATAGGGTATCTATCCCTAAGTCTAAGAAGACAAAAGGTACTAATTCATTAATCGATAAGCCAACTTATGGAAAGTGTGCCAAGAAGAATTATGGTGATTTCCTTAAGGGGACGGACAATTGTTTTGGTTTTGGTAAAATCGGAAATAAGGCTAGGGATTGCCCTAACATGAGTGGTCAATAAAAGGGTGGTCAAGCACAAGAAAGTGGTTCAAATGAGGCTCCAAAGAAGAACCTCTTCTATGTTATGCGCTTTAGGGGTGAGCAACAGACTTCTCCCGACGTTGTGACCGGTATGTTAAAAGTCTTCTCTATTGATATTTATGCCTTATAATTGTTACCTCTCTCGTACACAAAAAGGTGTGATGTTTTACCCGATATTTTGCATGAACCTTTTATAGTGTCTACCCAGGTGGGTGTGTCGGTTGTCGCAAAAAGGGTGTATAGAAACTGTCCTATAATGCTGCCCAATAGAGTTTCTTATGTTGAATTAGTAGAACTCGATATGTTTGATTTTTATTTTATATTGGGTATGGATTGGTTGCATGCTTTCTTTGCTTCTATTGATTGTCGGACAAGGGTGGTGAACTTTAACTTTCCAAATAACAGTTTGTAGAGTGGAAGGAGAGAAACTCTATTCCTAGAGGTCATATCATCTCTTGTATAAAAGTATGCAAAAATGATCTCTAATGGTTGTGTATACCATATTGTAAGATTCCAAGATCTAAACTGTGAAATTCCTCCTATTGAGTCGGTCCTCGTAGTGAGAGAATTTCTGGAGGTCTTTCCTAGTAACTTTCCATGTATCCTCCTAAATGGGAAATTGATTTGATTTGCTACCAGATACAAATCCCATTTCAATTCCTCCTTATCGGATGGCTCCAACCGAATTTAAAGAGTTGAACACACAACTCATGGATTTAATAGACAAAGGCAGCAGAAGAACTAGTATTTCTCCATGGGGAGCTCCGGTATTGTTAGTGAAGATGAAAGATGGGTCTTAAAGAATGTGTATTGATTACCACCAACTCAATAAGGTTACAATCAATAATAAGTATACTCTCCCTTGGATTGACGACTTGTTTGATTAACTTCAAGGGGCAAATTACTTTTCTAAGATTGAATTGAGGTTGGGATATCACCAACTTAGGGTGAGAGGTGAGGATATACCAAAGACGGGATTCCAGAATATATATGGTCGTTATAAGTTCTAAGTAATGTCGTTTTGTCTCACTAATTCTCCAGCGGTATTTATGGACCTAATGACTAGGGTATTTCAAAATTATCTAGATTCATTTGTCACTATCTTCATTGACGACATCATGGTATATTCGAAAATGAGGGTGAGCACATAAAAAAAATTAAGGCTAGTGTTGCAAGTACTTAAAGAACATCAATTTCTTGCCAAGTATATCAAGTCTAAGTTTTTGTTGAGGTCGGTGACATTTCTTTGTCATATCATTTCGAGTGAGAGAGTTAAGGTTGATCCATGGAAAACGGAGGCGGTGAATAATTGGCCTAGACCTTTGACTCCAACTAATATTAGGAGTTTTTTGGGTTTAGCAAGTTATTAACAGAGGTTTGTGGAGGGTTTTGCATGCATTGCATCTCCCTTTACTACTGTGACCCAAAAGAGTAAAAATTTTGAATGGTCGGAGGCATGTGATAATTCCAAATGTTCAAAGATAGGCTTACTTCAATTTTAGTGTTGACCTTACCGGAGGGTACGAAGGGTTTTGTTGTGTATTGTGACCCATCCTGAGTGAGTTTGGTGTGTGTGATTATGCAAAATAAGAAGGTTATAGCCTATTCTTCTAGGCAACTTAAGGTGGATGCGAGAAACTATCCGACTCATGACCTCGAGTTAGCAGCCATGGTTTTTGCCTTAAAAATATAGACGCATTACTTGTATGGTGTTCATGTTGATGTGATTACCCAAAAAGAATTGAATCTGCGACAAAGAAGGTGGTTAGAATTGTTGAAAGATTATGACGTGAGTGTACTTGATCACCTCTGCAAAGTTAATGTGGTTGTGGATGCCCTAATTCATATGACTATGGGTAGTTTATCTCACATAGATGAAGAAAAGAAAGACCTAGTGAAGGATGTTCACAGGTTGTCTAGGTTGTGTGTGAGGTTGGAAGATTCTCCGAATGGCGGATTCAAGGTCCACCATATCTCTTAGTCATCATTGGTAGTTGAGGTGAAGTCCAAACAATACCTTGATCAACCTTGATGAAGTTGAAAGAATCGGTTCTAGGTAAGTTAAATGAGTCATTCTCCTTGGGGGGAAGTGTGTTAAGGCACAAAGGGAGATTGTGTTTTCCCAATGTAGATGAGCTGAGGAACCGTATCCTTGAAGAAGCCCATGGGTCCCGCTGCTCCATTCATCCGAGTTCGACGAAAATGTACCATGTCCTTAGGAAAGTATATTGGTGGGAAAGTATGAAGAGGGACATAGAGGAGTTTGTCGCTAAGTGTCAAAATTTCCAACAAGTAAAAGCTGGACATCAAAAGTCTGTTGGCTTACTACAAGAATTCTAAGTTCCTACTTTGAAGCGGGAAGAAAGCAATATGAATTTTGTAGTGGGTTTACCTCGGACTGAATAGCAACATGACTCTATATGTGTGGTTGTGGATAGGTTGACTAAGTCCGCTCACTTTATTCCCAAGTCTACTTATTAGGTAGAATATTATGCTAGGATCTTCATAGATGAGATTGTGTGTCGTCATGGTGTTTTGTTATCCATAATATCGGATCAGGGTGCACAATTCACATCTAGGTTTTATAGGCCATTCCAAAAAGGGTTGGGTACTAAGGTGAAGTTGAGTACCGCTTTTCATCCCCAAACGGATAGTCAAGTAGAACGTACTATTCAAACCCTTGAGGATATGCTTAGGGCTTTTATCATTGATTTCAAGGGAAATTGGGATAAGCATTTGCCTTTCGTGGAGTTTTCTTATAATAATAGTTTTCATTAATCCATTTCCATGGCTCCCTATGAAGCCTTGTATGGTAGGAGATGTAGGTTTCATATTGGATGGTTTCAAGTAGGAGAGCCTTCACTTCTTGGTCCCAATTTGGTTTATAAGACTGTAACGACCTATTTAGTCGTTTTGAGCAGCAGATTTTATTTCTGGAAAAACTGTCTGAGTCGACGGAACCCACGACGGACCGTAATGGGCATGACGGACCGTCGAGGGGGTCTCGTTCCAGAACACTTAGAATTCTGAAATTTGGGTACTGAAATCGACTCTCTGAACTTCGTGACGGACCGTCGTGTGTACGAAGGACCGTCACAGACTCATCAAGGAAATTGAGTCTCTAAACTTTGCGACGGACCTGCAGGACGGTCCGTCACAGCCATGACGGACCATTACAGGTTGCGTAATCCCAGGCTGGGTCAGATTTCTGTTTAAGTTTTAAAGGGGCGTTTTGGACTATTCCTGCTATAATTATAAATTTCGTGGGTTAATATAAATAACTCAATTTCTTGGGGGATAAAAGGGGTAACCTTGAGTTAATTAGTGGGTTACTATTGTCATCTTTTATACTTAATTATATGCTAATTAGGGTAAAAGAAAGAGGGTTTGAATAAGAGAAATAAAAAGAACAAAGAGAGAGAGAGGATCGAACGAGAAAGAGGATAAACGAAGAGGAAACAGATTGTGAGGATTTTCTTGCTTGATCACAAAATCATTGGTGGATGTAGGTTATGGTTTTGATACTATTCGTAGTAAACTCTTAATAGAGAATGATATGTATTGGTAGTATTGTAAACCCTTATATATGCTTAATTGTATGCTTGCATGAATGTGATTATATAATTGTGATAAAATAAGCATGATGAAGCTATTGAATCCTAAGTCTTGAAAGAAACCCTAATCTACTTTGTTAATGATGATGCATTGGTGTAAAAGTAGGCTTGATGAACGAAAATAGTGAGATTAGGGGATCGGGTGCCACATTCCGGTACCAGGATAGAAATAGAGGATCGGGTGCCACGTTCCGGTACCAGGATAGAAATAGTGGATCGGCTGCCACGTTCCGGTACCAGGATAGTATATGAGGATCGGAGTGTCACGTTCCAACACCGGATAGTATATAGATCTGAGTGCCACGTTCCGCCACCAGGATAGAATATGGATCGGAGTGTCACGTTCCGACACCAGGATAGTATATGGAGCGGAGTGTCACGTACCGACACGAGAGAGAGAAATAAGATAAGGAATCTTGAAAGATGTTAATATACTCGATTTAATGAACCTAATTCCAAATGAGTATGATGGGGAGGCGTGAGTCCTTATTGATGTGCTTGGTGTTGTGACCAAGGGTTATGATAATTGATATTACTACAGATTGAGTATTGTAGTGATTTTATGATGTTATCTATATATACTGTTTTCTATTTTGAGTTGGCCGATGATACCTACTCAGTACTTGTGTTTGTACTGACCCCTACTTGTATGTTTATTTCTTTGTTATTTGTGGAGTGCAGCAAACGTGTCGTCGTCTTCAAATCAACCGCAACTCTAGCCAGTCTTCATTACACCGGAATTCAGGGTGAGCTAATGCTTCTAGCTTGGACTGGATCTTCTTCTTCATGTCTTGATGCCTTGAAGTTCCGGCATGGACTAGCTTTTATTTATTTTAGCTTCTTAGAATACTCTTAGTTTAGTAATTTGATCATAGATGTTCTTGTGATGATGACTTCCAGATTTTGGGGAATAATAAATGTTGAGTTTAGAAGTTATTGAATTGATTTTCATTAATGAGTTGAAGTCTTCCGCATTACTTTCTGTTGATATTATATTGAAATGTTTGGGTTTAGATTGGTTGGTTCGCTTACATAGTAGGATAAGTGTGGGTGCCACTCGCGGCTCGGTTTTGGGTCGTG
This sequence comes from Solanum peruvianum, assembly GCA_027705065.1. Classification (NCBI taxonomy): domain Eukaryota; kingdom Viridiplantae; phylum Streptophyta; class Magnoliopsida; order Solanales; family Solanaceae; genus Solanum; species Solanum peruvianum. The sequence continues at coordinate 24,935 of JAKWJD010000062.1, forward strand.
ACAAACTTGGTATCATAGCATTAGGTTCGTTGGTCTCATCACACAAGAACGAGTCTAGTAGAGTCTAAAGGAACGGTAGGGGGACGCCTTTACTTTTCTTTGAGAGGCTATAAGACTTTAGGAAAGTTCCATTCTTTCATTCTTTCTTCGTGCTTGCTTTACTTGGATCCAATTGGTATCTAGGTGATACAAATTGGTATCTGACCATCTTCACTCTATTTCGCAGATGGTTAGAACTAGAGCAACGACTGCACCAACACCAACACCGGCATGACAAGAAACGTCTGAGCCAGCCACTGGGGCTGTAGCTCGAAGAGGAGTAGTGGCGAGAGGCCGTGGAAGAGGTCGTGGGAGGATGTCCTCTAGAGGAAGAGGACAAGCACCTAGCCCATCTGGACTAAGACGGTGACTCCTCCACCGACAGAGGAAGTGATAAGAGAGGGTGAGGAAGGGGAGAATGAACAAGTACAGAATGAGGAATTGCCACCCCAACCTACCCCAGAGATGATCAAACAGGTTCTTGCTTATCTTAGCGGGTTATTTGATCAGGGCAAGACACCTCCAGTGTTTTCTGCACCAGCACCTCAGGTTCCGAAGGCGCAACATGCAGCTACTGTGGCTCCCCGCATGGATGCCCCATTGGAAATAGGCATGTTTCCTCGTCTGACTACAAGGCCTATAATGACAAATGATCAGCATGAACTTTTCAGTAAGTTCTTGAAATTGAAACCTCCAGTCTTCAAGGGTGCTGAATCTGAGGATGCTTACGATTTTTTGGTTGACTTTCATGAGCTACTAGACAAGATGGGTATAGTAGAACGGTTTGGTGTTGAGTTCGTGAGTTATCAGTTTCAAGGGAACGCCAAAATGTGGTGGCGGTCCACATGTTGAGTGTCAACAAACAGAGGCACCACCTATGACTTGGGCATCATTCTCTAGCTTGTTTATGGAGAAGTATATCCCCGGACCTTGAGGGATAGGAAAAGAGATGAGTTCATGAGCCTAGAGCAAGGTAGGATGACGATTAATGCATATGAGGCTAAGTTTCGTGCATTATCCAGGTATGCCACCCAACTTTGTTTCAGTCCTCAAGAGCGGATTCGCCGTTTTGTGAAGGGGTTGAGGTCAGAATTGCGGATTTCGGCCTTACAGGTAGCGGCTACGGCAAAATCCTTTCAAGAAGTGGTAGACTTTGTGATAGAGGTGGAAGGAGTGAAGCCAGATGACTTCACCATGGAATTGACATCAAAAAGGTTTGAAAGGGAGGTGAGTTTAATGGTTCTTACTCTAGAGGACAGGGTTCAGGAGGTTCTCAGTCCGACCAATTCAGTCTTCACTACAGACTGTAGTTGAGGGTCCACCTCAGACCGGTCAACAATTCTCACAGAGACCGATGCTTGAATCTAGAGAGTTTTATGGATGTGGGGAGACTGGACACATTAAGAGGTATTGTCCAAAACAGAGTTACTGACCTCCCATAGTCAGAGGTAGAGGTGGTCATGGAAGAGGCCGTCATTCTGGAGGGCGTGGTGGCCGAGGTAATGGTGGTCACCAAAACGGCCGGGGTGACGAGAAAACTGGAGCCACTACAGCACAACATGGTAGGGGCAACTGGCACACAGGAGATAGGGCCCATTGTTACGCTTTCCCTGGGAGATCTGAAGCGGAGACATCTGATGCTGTTATCACAGGTAATCTTTTGGTTTGTGATTGAATGGCTTCTGTATTATTTGATCCTGGCTCCACATTTTCATATGTATCTTCCTCATTTGCTACTGGTCTTAATTTACCTTGTGAATTGCTTGACATACCTATTCGTGTGTCTACTCTGATGGGTGAGTCGGTGATAGTTGAAAAAGTATATAGGTCTTGTTTGGTGACTTTTGTGGGGAGCAACACTTATGTAGATTTGGTTATCTTAGAAAAGGTTAACTTCGATGTAATTCTGGGTATGACTTGGCTTTCTCCAAATTTTGCAATCTTGGATTGTAATGCTAAAACTGTGACGTTAGCCAAGCCTGGGACAGATCAGTTACTGTGGGAGGGCAACTACACTTCCACTCCGGTTCGTATCATCTCCTTTCTTCGTGCTAAGAGAATGGTTAGTAAGGGGTGTTTAGCTTTCTTGGCACATCTCAGGGATGACACTACCCAGTACCTCCAATTGAGTCGGTTTTGGTAGTACGTGATTTTCTGGATGTGTTCCCTGCTGATCTTCCTGGTATCCCACCGGATAGAGATATTGATTTTTGCATTGATTTGGAACCGGGTACTCGCCCCATTTCTATACCCCCTTATAGAATGGCTCCCGCAGAGTTAAGAGAGTTAAAGGCCCAACTTCAAGAGTTGTTGAGCAAAGGCTTCATTAGACCAAGTGCATCTCCTTGGGGTGCTCCGATGTTATTTGTGAAGAAGAAGGATGGGAGTTTTCGGATGTGCATAGAATACCGGCAGTTGAACAAGGCAACTATTAAGAACAAGTATCCCATTCCTCGCATTGATGACTTGTTCGATCAGTACAAGGTGCTTGTGTCTTCTCTAAAATTTACTTAAGATCCGGTTATCATCAATTGAAAATGGGCAACGGATATGCCAAAGACTGCTTTTCGAACTAGGTATGGGCACTACGAATTTGTGGTAATGTCTTTTGGTCTTACGAATGCCCCTGCTGCTTTCATGAGCTTGATGAACGGGATTTTTAAGCCATATCTGGATCTCTTTGTGATCGTATTTATTGATGATATACTGATATACTCAAAGAGTAAGAAGGAACATGAGGAGCATTTGAGAATGTGTATTAGAGTTGTTGAGGAAGAAAAAGCTTTATGCCAAATTCTCCAAGTGTGAGTTTTGGCTAGATTCAGTGTCCTTCTTGGGACACGTGGTTTCTACGGATGGAGTGATGGTGGATCCATCTAAGATTGAGACATGGAAGAATTGGTAAGACCTACTAACGTGTCAGAAATAAGGAGCTTTGTTGGTTTAGCTAGCTACTACCGCGATTGTCAAGGGATTCTCTTCTATTGCTTCCCGATTAACGAACTTGACTAAGCAGAATGTTCCATTTGTATGGTCGGATGAGTGTGAGGAAAGCTTTCAGAAACTCAAGACCTTGTTGACTACTGCACCAATTCTTACCTTGCCAGTAGAGGGTAAAAACTTCATCGTTTACTGTGATGCATCCTATTCGGGTTTGGGTGCAGTGCTAATGCAAGAGAAGAATGTAATTGCTTATGCTTCGAGGCAATTAAAGGTGCATGAACGTAACTATCCGACCCATGATTTGGAGTTGGCCGCGGTAGTATTTTCACTAAAGCAATGGAGACACCATTTGTATGGGGTTAAGTGTGAAGTCTATACGGATCATCGTAGCCTACAGTATGTCTTCACTCAAAGGATTTGAATTTGAGATAGAGGAGATGGATGGAACTACTGAAGGACTACGATATCACTATTCTGTATCATCCGGGAAAGGCTAATGTTGTGGCAGACGCCTTAAGTAGAAAGGCAGGAAGCATGGGAAGTCTAGCTCGTTTGAAAGTTTCTAGATGCCCGTTGGCTAGAGAAATCCAAAACTTGGCTAATGACTTTATGAGGCTAGAAATAAATGAGAAGGGAGGATTTTTTGCTTGTGTGGAGGCGAGATCTTCTTTTCTTGACAAGATCAAGGGAAAACAGTTTGATGTTGAGAAACTAAGTCGAATTCGGGATATAGTGTTGCGAGGAGAGGCTAAAGAGGCAATAATTGATGAGGAAGGTGTTTTGAGAATTAAGAGAAGGGTATGTGTGCCCCGTGTTGATGACTTGATCCATACTATTCATAGAGGCTCATAGTTACGGATATTCGATACATCCTGGTGCAACCAAGATGTACCGTGACCTAAATCAACACTTTTGGTGGAGTAGAATGAAGCGTGACATTGTGGATTTTGTTGCCAAATGTCTAAATTGTCAGCAAGAAAAATATGAACACCAGAGGCCCGGAGGGACACTTCAGAGAATGCCCATTCCTTAATGGAAGTGGGAGAGAATCGCAATGGACTTCGTGGTTGGTCTTCCAAAGACAATAGGTAAGTATGACTCTATTTGGGTGATTGTTGATAGGTTAACTAAGTCTGCTCATTTCATTCTGGTCAAGGTGACTTACAATGCATAGAAGTTAGCCAAACTTTACATCTCGGAAGTTGTTCGATTGCATGGGGTTCCACTCTCCATCATACCAGATAGAGGTACGCAGTTTACTTCTATGTTTTGGAGAACATTGCATGCGGAATTAGGTACTAGGTTGGACCTTAGTACTGCGTTTCACCCTCAGACTGATGGTCAGTCTGAGCGAACGATTCAAGTGTTGGAGGATATGCTTCGTGCATGTGTGATAGAATTTGGTGGTCATTGGGATAACTTCTTACCCTTAGCGGAGTTTTCATACAATAGTAGATATCACTCCAGTATTGATATGGATCCATTTGAAGCATTGTATGGGAGGAGATGTAGGTCTCCCATTGGTTGGTTTGATGCATTTGAGGTTAGACCTTGGGGTACTGATCTGTTGAGGGATTCAATGGAGAAGGTGAAATCTATTAAAGAAAAGCTTTTAGCGGCTCAAAGTAGGGCAAAAAGAATATGCAGATCGAAAGGTTAGAGACTTGGAGTTCATGGAGGGTGAACAAGTCTTGTTGAAGGTTTCGCCCATGAAAGGGGTGATGCGGGGTTGGTAAAGGGGGGTAAGCTAAGTCCAAGGTATATTGACCATTTGAAGTACTTAAGCGAGTAGGGGAGGTGTCTTATGAATTAGCCTTGCCTCCAGGGTTGTCAAGAGTGCATCCGGTATTTCACGTGTCTATGTTGAAAAGATACCATGGGGATTGAAACAACATCAT